>JAOWBW010000302.1:0-142500 GCA_026119855.1 Campanula takesimana
AAATTGGATACATAACATTAGGTACATGATGATGGGGATTTTGGGGGTCTCACACCCACCTAGCCATACTAGCAGCCCTAACATGGGGAGAATCAATCGCACACTAATATATAAAAGAAAAACACATAGATTTGTTAACTCAGTTCGTTGAACTAATCAACTACGTCAAAGGGCGTAGCCAAGCCGGGATATACACTATAATAATATATGATGGCAGTTACAACTTTGCACATGCAATCACTAAGATCTAAGCATGACTACTCTCTATGAACAACCCCTCTCATATGTATCTCTTCTCCTCTAGAAGAATATACACATCTCGGTCATGATCAGGTTGTAGGATCGCCCCTCATGGCTCTCTCAGGCCCCCTGCCTCTCCTTGATACTCTTTGTGGCTCTCTTAGTGTATTCTAGCTCTCTCCCTCAAGCACACATGTTTCTGGCCATCCCCATGTTTATATAATGAGTCAAAATCGTGCTCCAAATAGGAAACTGAATTAGAGCTGGAAACGGGGCTATGCGGTCGAACCATGCTATCACATAGCTTCGAAGCCAGGCTATACACTATAATAATAGATGATGGTGGTAACAATTTCACACATGCAATCACTAAGATGTAGGCATGGCTACTCTCTATGAACAACCCCTCTCATATATCTCCTCTCCCTAGAACAACACACACATCTCGGTCATGGCCAGGTTGTAGGATCGCCCCTTATAGCTCTCCTAGGCCCTTACCCTCGACACTCTTTGTGGCTCTCTCTTGTGTATCCTAGCCCTCTCCCTCAAGTACCCATATTTTTTATTGTCACCCATGTTTATATAGAGTCTACAAAAACCCTAAACCTATTCCGAGTCGAAATCCTGCTCCGAATAGTTAACTGAATAAAAGCTGGAAACGGGGTGTTCAGTCTCCTCCTTCTTTTCCTCTTCCTTGGTTTAGAATTTTACCCGAATCATATTCCAAGTTGGTTTTAGAGTCGATAACCCAACACATGAATGCTTACTGAATTTCACATTTCAAGCCTTTATAAAGTGAAATTCTAAAAGTTGTACTCCCTCTGCCCCAGTTTAAGGTTCTTACTTTCCTTTTTGGTATGTCCCAGTTTAAGATTCTTAGTTGCTTTGTTCCATAAATGGCAAGATATGAATAGTATATTGGACAAGCTTGTCTCATAAAGTTCATTTAATTATACAAAAACCGTTACTTACCTAACATACTTTTTAACTACTTGCTTTATGAATAATGTTTTGACAACTATATCCTTAATTCCCTCCTTTTGTTGACCCATTATTCATTGGTTTTAATAATCGTGCAAAGTCAAACTGAGAACATTAAACAGGGACGGAGGGAGTAATTGATACTCCCTCCGTCCCAGAGTATATATCCACCCTCTCATTTACACGGAGATTAAGAAATGGTGGAGTGATGTAAATGTTGTGAGTATAAAAGTAAAGTAGGAGAGAGAATGAGTGGGAGGGAATAGTAAATTGATTGGTGTTGTGGTGCTAGATATCTAGTTTTTGCAAGTTCTACTTGTTACTAATACACGCAAATTGAACAATTAATGGAGAATACATGAAATCAGAAACAAGCATTATGCACGAATATAAGGACTTATCGATGTTCAGCCAAAACAATCGTCTTCATTGGATTATTGGATCACTAATTTCGATATCAAGAACAGGATAAAATCGACCAGTCTAACCCTCCACCATTTCCCAGCCGTCTGCATTTGCCGGTCTCTCACACTTTCTCACGATTGAGAAAATCAAGCATACAGCGCACACGAGGTTAGAATAAAAGCTCGAAACATCCATACTTTGTTAGGATGGTTATCCCGTACCGAAGTAAATGCAGAAAAGTGAATGGGCTTGAGGATTTAGTACCTAAACCCTCATCGAATAGATGTGGAAGTGGAGTGTATCTTATAAGTGCCCACAAACTACTACTATGCTCCAAAATGACTAACTGGAACAGTGGCACATGGTACATAGTATCCAGACAGGCTTTTATACTCACGAGGTTGTTACAAATGGTATCCTAGTCGGTCTTGCCACAAATGTGAAACAAAGTCTTGTGAGGGACAAAGTACTATATCATCCTAGACGAGATGGCTAGCAGCTAGCTTGAGAAGCTGGGAAACCCTGTTAAGCCCGTAAGAAAAAACCACCTCTTGAATCCTAAACCACCTGGAGTGTGGATCCTAGTTGGTCGTAAAGGGATGCCAAGGAGTTACATGGTCCTCCGTACATCAAGGATCAAAGTGAATTTTTAAGGGTGGAGATTGTAACCCCACAATCGCGGTGATGTCAAGGATTGAAGTGGGGGGGGGGGGGGGGGGGGGGGGGGGGAGATTGTAATACCCAAATCCTACTTTTGGAGAGCTGAACGTGGATTATAAGTGCCCAAAATGAATGTCAAAAAAAAAAAAAAAACCAAAATTGCTCTTTCTTTGGACATTATTTTGGGATGGAGGGAGTAAGAATTTGAAATTAGATGATTAGGAAGCAGAGCAACGGCTGATTAGTACTAGTATAACTTAGGTCAAAAACACAAACAATAGGTGGGCATAGCAAGCAAGCAAGCAAAATAGATAAGTCGTTGAAAGGTTTTATGAGCAAGCACAACACAACCTAGTGTTGTTTAGTTACAAATTACAACACTAAAACCTAGATTTTTGTCGTCGATTAGCTCAGCTCAGCTCAGCTCGAAACACAAACAATAGAAAAATCACCTGTTAATGAAGATGAGACCCAAACAGAAGCTAGAAATGCAGAGGAAATAAACCCATCTGGTGGACACCCCATTCTTTTGTGAATGTCTGCTCCGAACAACCTGATTCAACCTCATTTTCTTTCCTATTTCTATTTCTAATTCATACTTAAAATCCAATTCAAAGCCATCCACTCGCTTCCCTCGAATGTGAATTTCATTTCTTAGTGGGAGGAGGGGAAATGAGCTTTTTCATCAATTTATTCACCCGAATTTTGGTTAATGCTGCTCCTCCATCCCACACTGAACCTTCTTTTACCATCAAAATGACTACTTACTCCATATGAAATTCAATTTGAAAAGGGCAAATTGCATTTTGGGCCCAAAGTTTAGGGGTGTTCTCAAGTCAGACCCTATTCAATCACTATTCTCATTTTAGGCCCTAAAGTTATCATTATGTTAGCATGTTAGGTCTTTTAGCCAGTTTTGTTAGAAACATTCGTTAAATGATCACGTGCGAGTCACATGTCACTTAACAAAGGATATTTTTGAGCAATAATTCATTCATTGTTATTTAATGCAAATTGAACGAAAATGAATACTCAAACTGAAAAAGCAAGGCATTAAATTATTTAATTATTAATAAATAATAATAAAATTTGTTTTTAAAAGCAAGGCATTAAATTTTTCCAAGTATAATAATAAATGCTAAAAACAATAAATGAAACCACTATAAGTGAAGAAATTAGATTTTTTTTTTGAACCCCGTTCTTCATCTTCTCCGTCACCGACCACCACCCCGGCCACCAACCGCCGCCCTTAACGCTTCCCTCATATTAAATTTTATCTCCACATAGTCTCTCTCAGTTAAGTTGATATTTTCTTGATGTGTTCTCCATTGTAGATCTGGGAGAGGGGACGACAATGGTAGAGGAAGAGTGGAGAGAGGGGGATTGCCATAGGCAAGGAGGGGTTTTCTTGGATTTGTGGGCCAAATGATTTTTGCTTCCGCTACGTCATTCTGGCTTCAACATCTTGTACCTTCAAGCTTCAATCTCCTTGTAAACTTCTTCTTTGTTTCTAGCATTTCACCTTGGTATAATCTGAAATATAGAATACCAAAATACAAATCTTGCAAAATATGTTAAACATTAGTACAAGATAATCTCGTGAAAAGAAATGTTCAAATATAATCCAAACTCTCATCTGGAATCACTGAGAAAGTGCTAACAACACTTATCATAATACCACAGTTTGCACTTACAAGTATACTCCCTCCGTCCTACCTCACTTTAGACCTAATAAGTGGGCACAATAACTAAGAAAAAAAATAAAATAAGAAAAATGTGTGGTAGAAAATGAAGAGAGCGAATGAGTGGGTGGGTAGATTGAATGTAAAATTATATAAAAAAAAATACCATTTTAAAGAGTCTCAAGTGAAATGGGACGGACGAAAATTGAAATAAGTCTCAAATGCCATGTGACAGATGGAGTATTATTCACTGTCACCTCCAAGTTCAATTCAAATCAAGTTAAATCAAAACAAACGGCTTCGTAAAAAGATAGGCCTAAACTCTTTTATGCGGCGGCATTTCCCTCAACAACAACTTGCATATCTTAAAGAGGAGGCTCAATCCCTGATTATGGGTGGCAAATTGGGTGTTTTGGGTTTACCGATTAAAGTTAAAATACCCGGGTATCCAATGAATATTTAACTTTAATGGGTAAACCCAAAACACCCGATTTGCCACCCCTATCACTGATGATAAGAAGGCATCTGTTAGGATTCATTGTTAGTACACCCACCTTAATTTGATTGATCCATGCCACGTGTCTTTTTATGGACTTTAGGACCGCATGTAATGAAGTTCTACTTCATTTTTTAGATAAGTCCATTTCTAGATTTTTAGTTATCTAGGCTGAGTATAGTTCGGTTGTATCATTAGCGGTTTAGTGCTTCAAGCCGTCATCTTTAGACCGCCAGCATGGAGCCCTTCAGATTTCATCAAACTGCAGTTTGCATGTTTGATGAAACCGCCCATCAAGATCATTCTTCAAACCGCCCCTATGCTTGGTGAAACCGCAGAGCATTTATTGAAGAATTAAAGAGATGTCATTTATTCCTTAGACAAACATTTCCTTTTTGACCGTAAAAGGATGTTATGTCATGTCAAAATAACTCTAAGTTAACTTGGAGTTTCTGCAATGAATGTCGGTTTGTCTATCAGTTTGAATTGTTTACCGTTAGTCCTTTCTGCAACAAAGGACAATTGTCAGGTAGTGGTGCAACAACTACCTAGGACTACAAGACAAAACCAAGAACGAAAATGACAGCTCAACCAATGGGAATTCGACAGCACTGTACCCTTCAGATTTGATTCAAATCTTTACCCAACGGTCACAAGGGTGCTCTGCCTATAAATAGCCTTCATTATTCAACAATGAAGGTTGCTGAGCTTCAAGAGATTCATTCTCAAGTATTCAAGTTTGCTTTGAAGAGTTAAACCCAGATATTCAAATCTTCAAACCATCTCCATTGCAAACCCAGTTCTTCATCAAAAGCTTCAAGCCTAACAACCATTCATACTTAGCCTTTACACCGAAAGAATTCCATTTGCTCAACCATCATTTAGATACTTAGAGCATTTGATTTCTTTTCACACACACACCCGATTTATATGATCACATAGATTATATACTTCGAAAACACCGGTTGTTATTATAGCTTAGGTTAGACTTATTGTTTAGAGTTTAGATTCATCTTGTAAAACCTCCTCTAAATTAATACAAGTCTTATAGCTATTAGAAAATCCTAGACTAACCATCTAGGTAGAGGACGTAGTTCATTTAAGAACGAACCTCTTCAATTTGTGTGTTGGATCTTTATTTTCTGTCTTGATATTTATCTTTCTTGTTTGTGGTCTTGAACTTGTTTCCATATACGAAATGACTTGAAAGATGAATTGTGTTTTCCTTTAAACTTTAAGTTTAACTATTCTGTTGCATCATAGTGTTCTCTCAACCCGAGTCAAACCTCCCAATTCTTTAACTAACATATTTGGCCAAAACCGCAAACTCCGCTGTGCATTTTATCAGTTCGGTTCTTGTGCTTTGAACCGCAGTTGGCCAAACTGATAAGTAATCGGTTGATTTTAAGGGTATTTTTGAAAAAGTTTCGGACCGCTATTCACCCCCCCCCCCCCTCTAGCGGTTCTATACCCTTGTTGCCCTCTGGGACCAACAAGTGGTATCAGAGCATATCCACCAAACTTGTTTTTACAAGCTTAACCGCTTGGGTGCTGATCCAATGGCAAACACAAACACCCATATGATGCAAACATCCAATTCAAATCACTTACCGATTCTGGATGAAGATAGTTTTATCTTTTGGAAAGATAGGATGATGAAACACATGATTTCATGTGATCCTAGACTGTGGACCGCGGTTACTGATGGACCATATGTTCCTATGAAAGCTAATCCTCGTGCAGGAACCGCAGGAGAAGAAGCTGAAGTTAAGAAATTAGAAAGTGAATGGACTGATGCAGACCGCATCAATGTGGATTTTGATGGAAGAGCTATGTCCATGCTAGTTTCAGCTATTGACCTGAGGACTCATTCTAAGGTGCTTCACTGCAAAACCGCAAAGGCTACCTGGGATGCTATAGTTGACTTTCTGGAAGGAGATTCAGATACCAAGAAGAACCGCCTCTATCAACAGAGAAGACTCTTTGACTATTTTGTTAAAGATCCTAAGGAATCTCTTAGACTATGCTATGCGAGGTTTATTGATATTGTTAATGTTTGTTTTTCTCTTGGACATGTCTATTCTAATACAGATTTGAACATGAGATTCATGCAAGCACTTGGTAGCAAATGGCTGATCAAAACTACTAACATTGAAGACAACAAGGACTTGGAAGCTCTTGATCTTCGACACTTGTATGCCATGCTGAAGGTTTTTGAATTTAAGCTTGAAGAGGTTCATGAAACCGAAAGCAGATTTAAGACCCTCTCTCTAGCTGCTTTCAACAATACCTCATCTCCTGTCTACAATCCAGACCATCATCAAACCGCTCCTCACCTTCACTTGCAAACCGCTCCTCCTGACCAAAATGTTCCTAGATATAATCCTCAAACCGCACCTTCTGAGTATTACCAACAGTCTCACCAATCCTATCCTCAATCACATCAATCATATCCTCAATCTTATCAGCAGTCTCATCAATCTTACACTCCTCCTCAAAGTTCTTATGCTCAGAGTGTAGGATCACAATCCTCAAGTTCCACTCAAGTTGATTTTGATGAAATGGATGATGAAGAATTTGCTTTGTATGTGAAGAGATACACCAAGTTCAGGAAAAATAATAGATCTCAATTTCCATCCAAAGGCCCAGCAAAGTTTGTCCCTCCAACCAGATTCAACAAAACTGCAGATCCCAAGACAAGGGAAGACTTGGTTTGTTATAACTGCAGACAGCCAGGTCACTTTGCGTCAAGTTGTCCCAAACCGCGCTATGAAGCCGCGCCAGCAAAGAAACCATTCAACAAGAAGTTCGTGAAAAGAAGAGGAATGGTAGCTGACCAAGGAGATCAACCGCTGACATGGATGGGTTCAGACTCAGATGAAAGTGATGATGAAGAAACTGCCAATCTCTGTCTCATGGGATTTGAAGAAAGAATTGAAATTGACGAAAGCCTTCCACTGCCAAAACAACAAATGAAGTCAGTTTCACCTAAAACTCCTGAGGCTAGATCAAGCAAAGCTCCTACAACACCAAACTACACTCCCGAGGTTCAAACAGACCAAAGTCATGATGATCAGGTACTAGAACGTGCAAATATTATATGTCAACAACACACTGTACTTAAAAAGGCATATAAACTAATGGCTGCGGAACTTGAAGAATCACAACATGTATGTAAATCCCACAAGGAGGAAATTGAAAATCTCAAGCTCCAAATTGCTGGGATATCTACTATTGTGGATGAAAACCGCTATCTGAAGGACAGAACCGAGGTACTTCTCACCCAAATCCATGATCTTACCGTACAAAGGGATGACCTCCAAAAAGTGACCGATGTATGGACTAAGTCTGGTGTCACCGTGGAACAAATCCTAAATTCACAAATTCCTACTTCGGATAAAAGTGGATTGGGTTTAAAACCGATGATGGGTGTAAATGTCCTTGTCTCTGTGCCGAAGGTGGTGTGAAACCTACTGAACAAACCAAAGAAATTCCTAAGGTTAATCATGCTGGTAAAAAGGGCTCAAAACAAGAAATTAAAAGGCAAAATTATTTCTTTGAGTACCCTAAAAACCAGACTGGGAGAGATTCAAAGTGGAAAGAGAAATCCATAGCGGTTGAGGCAACCAAGGAAGTATTGAGTGATGAAACCGCTCCTAGTCGGTTTAAGGAAATTCCTATCATTTTCCCTAAAGCCGCACCTAAGTGGAAGGTTGAGCTCAAGAATGTAATATTTGTTAAAGCCAAAACCGCTGACCCAGTAAAACATGAGAAACCGAAGGTCAGCAAAGGGTTTGTAAAACCGCAACCAAAACCTGGATTTATTCATTGTGCTATTTGTGCTGATTTTGGTCATAGTGCTGGTCATTGTCTTTTAAGATTCACACCCAATGCCAAGGGACGTAAAAATCCTAAGGTCAAACAAGTGTGGGTCCCAAAAAGCTGCTAACCCTAGGACCCAAGGAATAAGGGGGACCAAAAACCTTTCATGTTTATTTTTCAGATTTCATGTTTTATGGCTGGAACCGCTAAGAAGAAGAAGGATCTCTGGTATTTGGATAGTGGATGCTCACGACACATGACTGGAGATTCCGAACTACTCTGCAGTTTCATCCAAATGAAAGGTCCCCCAGTAGTGTTTGGTAACAACAAGAAAGGAGAAACAGTAGGATATGGAGCAATCAAACGAGGAAAGGTGACTATTGAAAATGTGTCACTAGTAGAAGGACTCAAGCACAACCTTCTCTCCTTATCTCAGTTTTGTGACAAAGGAATGAACTGCAACTTTACTTCAACTAACTGTTATATCAAAGATGCTTCCTCTGAAGTCACTCTACTGACTGGCAACAGAACATGTGATGTTTATATGATAGATTTAAGCAATATTGTTTCTATTGCTGACCTCTATTTTGTAGCCAAAAATATAAGTGAAAGCAGCTGGTTATGGCATAAGCGGCTCAGCCACTTGAACTTCAAGTATCTAGCAAAACTGCACAGGGATGGTCTAGTAAAAGGACTACCCAAAGTGGCTGACCATCATGATGAAAAGTGTAAAGCATGCCAGCTTGGAAAGCAACCCAAACAGTCATTTCCTAGTAAAACCGCGCCTTCAACGAACCACTGTTTGCAACTGCTGCACATGGATTTATTTGGACCTGTCCCAACCGCCAGTATTGGAGGAAACCGCTATACTCTTGTGGTGGTTGATGATTATTCAAGATATACATGGGTGGAAATGATGGCCTCTAAAGATGATACTTATGGCATCGTAACCGCTCTCTTTAGACAGCTCCAAACTCAGAAATTGGATGACATTGTTGCCGTGCGTTCAGATAATGGAACCGAATTTACAAACAATGGTGTTGCCCAATATTGTGATGATCATGGAATTGATCATAACTTCTCTGCCGCTGGGGTTCCACAACAGAATGGAGTTGTAGAAAGAAAGAACAGGACTTTGATTGAAGCCGGGAAGACAATGATTGCAGAAGCAAAGCTTCCCAAATACTTCTGGGCTGAAGCCGTCAATACCGCATGTTTCACCCAGAACCGCTCCCTAATCATAAAAGTTCACAACAAGACTCCTTATGAATTGTGGAGAGGCAGATCACCCAACATTGCCTTCTTCAAGATATTTGGATGCAAGTGCTACATCTTGTACAATGGCAAAGAGCATCGAGGTAAATTTGATGCTAAGGCCGATGAAGGTATTTTTGTTGGTTATTCAAAACACTCCAAAGCTTTTCGTTGTTTCAATAAGACATCTTTAAAAATTGTAGAGTCAGTCCATGTTACATTTGATGAACATAATCTTCTTGAGCCACATATGGCTCCAAATGTTGCTGATAATTTCAGTGGTTTTGAGACAGGTACATCTTACCCTAATCATGCAACCGCAAATGACCAACCTACTCAAACCGCTCCATCAGGTTCTCCAGCCGCTCCAAATCAAACCGAAAGTGTTGCTGTAGAACCGCATTCTTCTGATCCCATTCAAACCGTTGATCCAGTTCCAAACATCACCTTCAATGAAGATTTCAATGAATATCAAGAAGAGCCTCCTCTGGAAAATCTTCAAGAAATAGTGGTTCATGAAGACCTCCCCCCAGAAATCAATGAGCATAGAGACCATCCAACAACTAATGTTATAGGTCCTATCAGTTCTGGTGTTCAAACAAGAGGGAGCTTAACACATAGAGATAACCACAGTTTGTTCTCAACCGCACTGTTATCTCTGATGGAACCGAAGAAGGTAGATGAAGCTCTAAGTGATCCAAGTTGGGTAGCTGCAATGCAAGAAGAGCTTAATCAGTTTGAAAGATGCAGAGTTTGGACTCTAGTTCCAAGGCCCAGAGATCACACTGTAATTGGAACAAAATGGGTATACAGAAATAAGATGGATGAAAATGGTACTATTACAAGAAACAAAGCAAGGTTGGTTGCTCAAGGTTATAGGCAATAAGAAGGGATTGATTATGATGAAACATTTGCCCCTGTAGCCAGACTTGAAGCCATTAGATTGTTCCTGGCCTATGCCTCCTTCAAGAAATTCAAGTTATATCAAATGGATGTGAAGAGTGCATTTCTGAATGGTGAACTACAAGAAGAAGTTTATGTAGCTCAACCGCCAGGATTTGAAGACAACAAATATCCTAATCATGTCTTCAAGCTCAAGAAGGCCTTGTATGGACTCAAACAAGCTCCAAGAGCATGGTATGACACTCTATCTAAATTTCTTATTGAACAAGGCTTCTCTAGAGGTAAAATTGATACAACCCTATTTATTGCTAAACACAAAGGTCATTCATTATTAGTTCAAATATATGTTGATGATATTATTTTCGGTTCTACTAATGAGACTATGTGTGTTAAGTTTGAGAAGCTTATGAAAGGTAAATTTGAGATGAGTATGATGGGAGAGTTGACATTCTTTCTTGGACTCCAAATCAAGCAATGTCATGATGGAATTTTTATCAACCAAGCCAAATATACCAAAGATATGATCAAGAAATTTGGGCTTGAAACCGCTAAGCCAGTTGATACCCCAATGCAAAAGGCCTGCAGTTTGGATCAAGATGAACGAGGTAAGAAAGTTGATCAGACTCTCTACCGAGGTATGATTGGTTCTTTACTTTACTTAACTGCTAGTAGGCCAGATATCATGTTCAGTGTTTGTGCTAGATTTCAAGCTGACCCTAGAGAATCTCATCTTATTGCTGTTAAAAGAATTATTAGATATTTATGTGGATCTGTTAACCTTGGACTTTGGTACTCCAAAGAATCTTCATTTGATCTATTAGGTTATTCAGATGCTGACTTTGCAGCATGTAAGATAAGCAGAAAGAGCACAAGTGGTACTTGTCAGTTCCTTGGAACCCGGCTTGTATCATGGTCCAGCAAGAAACAAGCATCGGTTTCAGTCTCAACCGCTGAAGCTGAATATATTGCGGCTGGAAGCTGTTGCTCTCAAATTCTCTGGATGAAACAGCAGTTGGAAGACTATGAAGTATTTAAGAAGAACTGCCCTATCTATTGTGATAGTACTGCAGCAATATCAATCTCCAACAATCCAATACAACACTTAAAAACCAAGCACATTGACATAAGATATCATTTCCTTAAAGATCATGTTGAAAAGAAGAACATTTTTCTAGCAAGGTGGGAACCGACGATCAAATTGCAGATATTCTCACCAAACCGCTTGAAAGTTCTAGGTTCTTTCATTTATGAGGAGAAATGGGTATGCTGAAACTTACTTAATATAATTCATGTCTATTTATTCTTGTTCTAATAATTTTTGTTAAGTATTTTGGCTCTATTAAGATAATGCAAATAGCTTGCGGTTCAAGAGACAAAACCGCAACAAAATGGTTCGGCTAAAGATTCCACTCAAACCGAAGAGTCAAGTAGAGCAACTTCAGTTTTATCCAAACCGAATTGTCAAAGCAAGGTTTCGGTTTCTCTACTGAAACCGAAGATAGATATGAAAGATATCGGTTTCACCAAAACCGATAATGAGGAAAAGGTAAGTCGGTTTACGCAAAACGCTCAGGTATGAAATTGCATTTTAATCCCTACTTTATGCACTTCATTCTTTAAGGACCTTTTTGCAATTATCTCTGCCGCATTGAATGCGAATCGACAGGTACACTGACGGTTGAGTTTCCCTCAGCCGTCATGCCCGCTCCACTACCCGAGGTGGTTAATTGAGTATAAAAGACAAACCATTTTTCAATTTATCTTTTTACCTTCTTACTCTTTTTAGCAAAAACACCTTCTCTCTCCTCTGTACGCACTCATCTCTCTCTCTCTGTTCTCACTCAAAATTCTCTTACTTAAACAAATTTTTAATGGCACCAAAGAAATCAATTGATCTTGCTTCTTCTTCTACATCGTCCAAACCATCGAAGCCTGATATGGTATGAAATTCTGAACCCTAACTCAGAATATCTCATTTATCCGCCATTGTTGAAGCTTAAAAGCTTGTTCATCTTCCTTTGATCATTTTATGCTTTTTCTTCAATTTCTTGTTTGGTTTGTGTTCGCATTTACTTATATACATTGTTTGATTACTTTGTTTTAAGATTTGTGTTCAATTTTGAGCAAAATCAATTTTGGGGTTATTTGGTGTTCTTACAAAATTTTGCAGATTCTGGGTTCTTGTATTGTTATTTGTCTTAGTTTATTTAGAACTTTGTTAGAATCTGCCCTTTGTGATCATTTTGGTATAATTTTTCCATATTTTGGTTAAGATTTTGTTTTGCATTTTCATACTCTGTTCTTCGTGTTCTTCATGCATTCAAACTCTTTTTCAAAATTTTCCCTCTTTGATTCGTTTTGCCTTCACTGTTCATTCATTCTTTGTTTTTACATTTTTACCCTTACTCTCCTTAACCGCATGTTTTCGTTGTTAGGTTTCCTTGTTATAGTTTGTAGGACTTAATCAAACCGCAGTTTGCTTAAGTATTCAAACTATCATTCTTTAAGCTATTTCTAACTAAGAAAATCTTTCAGGATCCCTCAAACTTTGTTCCCGGTTCTAGGATTCTTGAGAATGAACTTAAACAAGATGCAGTTGGACGGAAGCTCCTCAAACTGCTGAATGATGCAAAACTGCTACCTTTGTTTCTTATGGATGAACCGCAGTTCGTTACAATTATATGCGCCGAATTCTTTGAGAATGGGATTTCCACGAAGGCTGGCTTACTAGATGTAAGAGGAGAACCGATAAGAGATCTGGAATCCGGAGAAATAAAATTTGAAGATGCTATCAAGTCCACCGTCTGTGGCAAAGAAGTGATCCTAACCGCTTCCAAGATTGCAGTTCTAGCTGGTCTTGAGAACTCTGGAGTCATGGGGATAAAACCGGAACTTCTAAGCAATACTACAATGGAGTTGATTGGAGTAAATTCTTTCTCCACCAAGAATTCCTCCAAAAAGGACTTTGGAGAGGTGATGGCTCACCTATGTGAATTAGTGGATTCTGGAGTTATGTGCAAGAATGGAAACCACAACAATTTTACAAGTGAACAGTATGCTTACTGTGTGGCCATTCTTAAAGGAAGAAACTGCACTGGCCCAAGGTTGTGATGAAGGAGATCATAAATGCTCTAAACCGCCTCCATGCTGCTAAAGCCGCTGGAAAATCCAAGGTCAGAACTCATTGCAGGCTGCTGACAAAGTTCTTGCATCAAGATACTGCCATTTTCAAGTTCTCTGCTGAACATAAGGACTATTGGTTGGACCCAATTGAAAAGTCTACCTTTGGATTGTCAAAACTTGATACCTTCAGAACAACCTTTGGATGGCGTTATGCTCAAACAGTTTGGAATGAGGACCCTCTTCCTGAAGCCGAACGTGGCCCATTTCCTGAGGCTCGGCTCAATAAATCTGGGAAACCGTATGCTGGTGCCATTGCTGATCAGGCCCATGCTATGATGCTAAGGAATGAAGGTCAAACTGCTACTCTAAACCGACTGGGGTTAAGTCAGTTAGCTCAGACCGCGGTACAGGCTGAGGGGGAGTCTGCGGTTAAGGGGAGCCTGCAGTTCGGTCTATACCTGTGGCTCGTCCCAAGGAAACCGCTGCTCCAAGGAAGAGAAAGGGAACTGCTCAAATCCCTTCAGTTATTACAAAAGCAAACCTATCCAAACCGCCTCCTAAACCCTTATCCAAACCGTCATCAAACCTTCATCTTCTTCAACCTCCTTTCCCCCCATCAGACTATCTCCTACACTTTCAAAACCTATCACTTCTAAACCCTCTATTCCCAAACCTCAAGTTAAACCCCTCTCTCCATTACATCAAAATGTGGAGAAATCCTTTAATTTTGCTATGGATGCCGCCTCTCTTAAAGCCGCCAAGGCTAAATCCATTCCAGAACTTATCCCTTCACCTCATCTTTTCCTTCCTATCCTTTCTCCTCCTAAACCTTCCACCTCCAAACTGCCCTCTGTTCAATTCTCTGAAGAACAGTTGGCTGAAATTTTCAAAGCCTTCCCAAACCTCAAACCCTCCTCCCAACCGATCCTGAGCAGACCGAAGTGTCTGAGGATGCGGTTCTAATTGAACAAACGCTGTATCTACCATTGTGGTTCAGCCTGAGCAAACCGATGAGTTTGAGGCTGTAGCATTGCCTGAGCAGACTGATATGTCTGAGGCACTTGGTGAACCTGAGCAAGATGATGAGTTCTTGAGGTTCAACCGCCAAAGAAGAAGAGAAAGTTGGTGAAGAAAAGTGATTATGTGGAACATTGGCAGTCAAGGCCACCAGGAGCTGTAGACTTCAGTGAGGCTGACTACAAAAGGGATCACTCACCACTTGAAGGAGCATTTGCAAAAGAGCTAAGAGAAAGAGCTGAGATGAGAAAGGCAGGTATTGACCCAATGTTGGTTGAGGTCTCTCCTCCTTCACTTAAAAGAAAGCTGGATTTTGATTCACCAGAACATACTCCATCTTCATCTCCAGACTTACATATGCTTTAGCGGTTCAACCATCACCAGTTATTCATCTGCTCAACCTTCAGTTTCTACGTCGGTCCAACCGATGGCTCAGTCTTCAGTTTCACCATCTGCTCCGCCATCGGTTTCATTCATTAAACCGAAGACAAAGAAACGAAAGAATGCTGCTGACTTAGCAAAATATCTGAAGCGGTTCAAGACTGAAACCTCTAGGGAAAGAAGGGCTGGAGCCCATACTCGTGCCGCCGCCAAAGCCGAAGCTAGATTCTTGAAGGCTGGCCCGCCCTAACCCTTATGCTATTTTTCCCAAGGATGAGATGGAAGCCGCAGTTGAAAAATTAATTCTTTCAGTTGCAGAACAATTGATGAGTGAGATTGCCGATCAGGTACTCATGGATCCCACTCTTGCTAGTCAATTCTTTCTAAAATTAACTGCTAGAGCTTATCCTCCTATGTTGAATTGGAGATTTGTGCCTTCCCTTCCATTCTTCTGAATGATGATTATTTGAGATTTCCTCTTCTTCCTCTTTCCCCTCCTCAAACTGCAATTATCCCTGTTCGTTCTTTTCCTCACTTTGATCCCATTGAGCTTGAAACCGCCCTTAGGATCTCTATGGGTGAAACTTAGAAGAAGCACACATTCTTTTGAAAGCCAAAGCCAAAATGCCTTCCTCATCCCATCAGTCTGATGATGCCATCCAAATTTCTGATGATGATAATTCCAGTGATGAGCACATCCCTGACTATACTCCTTCTGATGAACCGCCCTCTTCAATTCCTTCCTATCCAATTCTACCTCTTCATGCTACAACCGCTGATTTAATAGATGCGGTTAGGAACATTCAAGTTCATCAGCAAACCGCCACTTCTCGGTTTGACACTCATCTCCTCACTTTACAATCTGATCTTGATGCCATTAAGGGGAGAGAGTGAATGAGATATTTGATGATAGGTCAAGACAACAACAGCTAGATGAGAGATTGAACTTAATCTTGGAAAATCAACTGGCTCTTCAAGATCTTGTCAGAACCAACAATGATCTTTGCAACTTAAAGTTTCAAGCCGTTGATGCATCACTTCAATCTGTTGTTGAGAAACTTGACATTCTGGCTCAGCATGCACTTGATTCTTCAGAACTTATCCTGCATAGAACCGGGAAACTTGTCAAACAAGCCGCTGCAATTGAATTGAAGATTGGTGAACCGACTGAAGTTCGGCTTCGTGCAGCTGACTTTGTTTTTGAAGCCACCCGTGGATCCGGTTCTAGAAATGTTGATCAAACCGCCCATGCTGTTGATGTTCAAGTTGCAGAAGAACAAGCTGCTCAAGATGCTCAAACCGTTCAGAACCAAACCGCAGATGATACTGCTGCTGCAAGGGTTCTGTTGCAGATGAAGTAGACTAGATTTCATTTCTTAGTCTTTCTTTTTGATGTCTCTTGTAATTCATACTTTGCAAGTTACTATTCTTATGATTGAATTATAATGAGAATGACTGCATAGTATTCTGTTTCCAAAACTTTGTTTATTCAAACTGCTTGTTTGTGAAACAATGCTTGTATTTTTTTAAAAAAACCTCATGCACTACATTCATCATGAAAATACTTTTTATTGCATTATGTTTTAAACATTCAGTTTAAACATACATTTCCGATCCTCAAAATCATATCATCTTTTATGCATCTGAATGTATTTCTTTTCTATCTTTTCTTCATTTCCTTTGTTTTTGATAGATTAGAAATCTATGATCTAGCATAGTGTGTGCATTGACTTGGGACATGCAATTTCATGAAATTTATTTCTGACATGTTCTTACCAAGTACAATGTTTTGCTATTATCATAGTGTGGTAATGGCATCAATCAAATAGGGGGAGATTGTTAGGATTCATTGTTAGTACACCCACCTTAATTTGATTGATCCATGCCACGTGTCTTTTTATGGACTTTAGGACCGCATGTAATGAAGTTCTACTTCATTTTTTAGATAAGTCCATTTCTAGATTTTTAGTTATCTAGGCTGAGTATAGTTCGGTTGTATCATTAGCGGTTTAGTGCTTCAAGCCGTCATCTTTAGACCGCCAGCATGGAGCCCTTCAGATTTCATCAAACTGCAGTTTGCATGTTTGATGAAACCGCCCATCAAGATCATTCTTCAAACCGCCCCTATGCTTAGTGAAACCGCAGAGCAGTTATTGAAGAATTAAAGAGATGTCATTTATTCCTTAGACAAACATTCCCTTTTTGACCGTAAAAGGGTGTTGTTATGTCATGTCAAAATAACTCTAAGCTAACTTGGAGTTTCTGCAATGAATGTCGGTTTGTCTATCAGTTTGAATTGTTTACCGTTAGTCCTTTCAGCAACAAAGGACAATTGTCAGGTAGTGGTGCAACAACTACCTAGGACTACAAGACAAAACCAAGGACGAAAATGACAGCTCAACCAATGGGAATTCGACAGCACTGTACCCTTCAGATTTGATTCAAATCTTTACCCAACGGTCACAAGGGTGCTCTGCCTATAAATAGCCTTCATTATTCAACAATGAAGGTTGCTGAGCTTCAAGAGATTCATTCCCAAGTATTCAAGTTTGCTTTGAAGAGTTAAACCCAGATATTCAAATCTTCAAACCATCTCCATTGCAAACCCAGTTCTTCATCAAAAGCTTCAAGCCTAACAACCATTCATACTTAGCCTTTACACCGAAAGAATTCCATTTGCTCAACCATCATTTAGATACTTAGAGCATTTGATTTCTTTTCACACACACACCCGATTTATATGATCACATAGATTATATACTTCGAAAACACCGGTTGTTATTATAGCTTAGGTTAGACTTATTGTTTAGAGTTTAGATTCATCTTGTAAAACCTCCTCTAAATTAATACAAGTCTTATAGCTATTAGAAAATCCTAGACTAACCATCTAGGTAGAGGACGTAGTTCATTTAAGAACGAACCTCTTCAATTTGTGTGTTGGATCTTTATTTTCTGTCTTGATATTTATCTTTCTTGTTTGTGGTCTTGAACTTGTTTCCATATACGAAATGACTTGAAAGATGAATTGTGTTTTTCTTTAAACTTTAAGTTTAACTATTCTGTTGCATCATAGTGTTCTCTCAACCCGAGTCAAACCTCCCAATTCTTTAACTAACATATTTGGCCAAAACCGCAAACTCCGCTGTGCATTTTATCAGTTCGGTTCTTGTGCTTTGAACCGCAGTTGGCCAAACTGATAAGTACTCGGTTGATTTTAAGGGTATTTTCGAAAAAGTTTCGGACCGCTATTCACCCCCCCCCTCTAGCGGTTCTATACCCTTGTTGCCCTCTGGGACCAACAGCATCACTGATGATATGATGCCTTCTGCAAGTCAGTCATCACTACTACAACAATACTTCTTTTTTTATGTCCTAAAAGGAATTTTTTTTATTATAAATAAATTTAGAGTATACTATTGACGGTATATTAATTATAATTCAAATTTTTATTAATTTACTTAAATCAATTTATTATTATTGTTCAAAGTTCATTCGTAATAATGACGAAAAAAGTGAGACCATTATTTTGGAAATTTTGGAATGTAAGGAGTATTTTAACCAGAACCGTTTTAACTATTTAATATTTTAATACTTCCTTCTCATTTGAAATTAAATATTTTTCTAAGCGTTCTATTGAAAATTAGATAAGCTTAAATGAAAAGTGTGTTTAATACTTGTAACATTAAGTTCTATGGGATCGACCCTTCCGGCCTTTCCTGAACCTCACGCATAGTATGTGAGCTCTTTTAAAAAACAGGACCAAAATATGTTGAGGTGGACTCCTGTGAGACTGTCTCACGGCGTGAAACGGCTCACCGCCCAGCCGAGCCAAGCCTCCAAGCGAGCCAAGCCGAGCCAAGCCATTTTTTATTTTATTTTTTAATTTTTTTGCTTCCAACTTTTTTTTCCCTGCCTTTTTTTGCTCGCCAGCAAAAGTAACAATTTTTATAAAGAAATGTAACACTTTTTTCTCCCATGTAACACTTTTTTTTTCAAATTAAAGATAACATAAGATCGACAATAAACTAATGTTACATTTTATAATAAATGAATATAACCTTTTTTTTTTTCTCAATTGTAACACTTTTCTATGGTTTTACATCCAATGGAAATGCAAACCCGATTATATACATGAATTTTTACTATTTTTAAAATAAAAAAAGAAACATTTACCAAAAAAAAATGTTACATTCATTTATATAGTAAATTATAATCATATATGCATTCTGTTACACTTCAAATATTACTTTTTCTAACAATAAAAACTATCAGACTATTTAAATTTTCTTCCAAAACTATTGTTACATTTGACAGTAAAAGTATTACTTTTTGAAGATGAAACTGTTACTTTTATCAAAACAAAGTGTTACATCTTAGGAGAAGAGCAGCCCAGATTTTTTGTGTGTTAAAAAGTATTAAAAAAATAAAAAATAAACCATATCATGACCTATCTAGTTTGATTCGTCTCGTCGAGATGAACACAACGGTATTTTTAAATATTTTTTTCGACTTCAAAATCTCAAGATATAGCATTTTAAAGTTATTGGTTTTTTTAAGGAATGAAACGTGGCGCAAGCTGGAAGGAGGGAATGGCTGGTGGGCGGGCGGACTGCTGAAGCAGGCGTGGGTGGGCGGGCGGACTGCTGGAGCAGGCGTGGGTAGGCGGGTTTGTGAGACGGTCTCACATGAGTTTTTGCCAAATATGTTTACCCTTCCCTAAAGTATACACCGAATCCCACGTTGCACCCCCGCACGAAATTCATCCCAGTTTGGTGCCTAATATTTAAATTATCCCACTTTCCCTTCCGAATCTTAATGGATGTTAGAAAACTAACTGAATTAGGCATGTGCCTGTCATGTGATGGGTGTTTTGGGCATTCTCATTATAACTTTTAAGTTCCCTTTAGTTTATTTTTTCCACTATTTTAATTTTCGTTTTAAGTTATAAAAATACTTTATGCATTATTATTTATTCTTAATTTGATTTTCTCTCTCAAATACAAAAGAAGTTAATAATAATATATTTTTTGCATGATTTAATTTTATTGGTGGAATTAAAAAATATAAAGAGAAATTTGATTAAAAAATGACAAAGAAAAAGCAAAGTGGGCTTAAAAGAAAGAAAAAATAAAATAAAAAATCAACCCGATTGTTTTAATCTCTTTCCATACCCCCCAAATTATGTCCACCCTCCCACATCACTTGTCTAACACCACCTTAAGTCCAAATCCTATACCATCAGGGGCGGACCTCCCATATAAGTAGGGGTGCACGTGCACCTGCTCATCTTTTGTTAGTAAGAAGAAAAAAATTGCATTGAGAATATATATATTAGAAGTGCACCAGGTGAACATATAATTAGCTCCAACTCAGTTGGTCAAGGCATTCTTATGTTATGGAAGGAGAGTGGGTTTGAATCCCACTATCTTCTAACTTGGGGTTATGATTAAATTTAGTTATTGTTTATTTTAATTCAATTATTTTTATTTAAAGATTATTGTATTTCTAATTTAATTTAATTTAATTAATATATTCATTCTAAAATGAATTTTTAATGATTATTATTTTGAGATTAATGTTCAATTTATTAAGGTATGTAATTTATTGGTTTTTTTGAATTGCCAAATCCGCACACACACAATAAAAAAAAAAAATCACACACAAAAATGCTTATATTTTTATTTTTTTTTTAAATTTTTTTTTTTTTTACTGTGACCACTAAGAAAAAAATTAAAAATTTAGTGTAATTGTGCACCTTGAGTAAATGTTCAAGGTCCGCCACTGTACACCATCCCTTTTTTCCCATACTCTAATTTGTCCAAAATCCACAACCTTCTCTACCTCCTCGCTTGATTTTCTTCCAAGATTTCTCTTCCTATCTTCCACCCGAAACCCAATTGCATAAAATCAACCCAAATTTCTCATTTGTTGCTTCTGATTGAAAAACGAAAATACTGTCTCTTCCCATTGCAATTTCGTCGTCGGAGCAACAAATCTTGAAGCAATGATGAAGATTCAACATATATTAGTATTCTAAGGTTTATTTCAGTAGATTTGTATGGGTTTTGTGCATATCTATGGTGGATTGTGAAGTAATGGGTTAGTTGTTATTGATTTTGCGTAAATCTGTATTTGTAAATGGTAGTGGCGGTAGAGAATGGTAGCGACCAGAAGATGATAGGGCCATCGTTTTAATGGAACTGTTGTTCTGTTCAGTTTTGGTTTGGTGGTTTTTGGTGGTGGTGTGGTGGTGGCGCCGGTGGTGGTGACGGTTGCAGTTCGGTGGTCACAGTGGTGGTGTTCATAGGTATTGCAAGCGGGTGAAGATTTTAGAGTTTTAAGGGTTAAATGACATTTATACCCTTATATTAGGAATCAAAAGATGAGATGTAAACACCCATCACATGACAGGCACATGCTTAATTCAATTAGTTTTCTAATGCCCGTTAAAATTTAGGAGGGAAAGTGGGATAATTAAATATTGGGTACCAAACTAGGACGAATTTCACGGTGGGGTGCAAAATAGGATTTAGTGTATACTTTGCAGGATAAACGTATTTTGGCCTAAAAACAATTTTGTTTATTTTACTCACTTAGCATACTCATAATACCAATTCCACTTACAATTCTTCGATATCCATTAACAATCAATAACAATTAGTATCTCACTTTCTACACTCACATACTCCCTCTGTCTTATTTTAAGAGTAAAAAAATGGGTGTGTTCCAGAATTAAGGAAAACGTAATGTGTTGTGAATGTTGATAGTTGGGTAGGAGAGAGAAAATGGGGTATAGAAGAGATAGTGAATAATTGTTGTGAGTATGACATGTAAGACACACTTTCCGTTTTAGGACTTTGACTATTAAAATAGGACGCCCTTTTAGAAAATATTTGACTCTTAAAATGGGACAGAGGGAGTATGTCTTATTATTAAATACTTACTTTAAGTTGTTAAAAAGGTCTAGCTTCACTCTCTGGTTCCATCCTCTCCTTCCTCTTCTCCTTCAATCCTTCATTCACCCAAAAATCTTCCTTTTTTCTTCTTTTTTGTTTGACTCTTAAAATGAGACATAGAGGGTTTTTCTTCTTTTTAATTGTTTTTGTTTTATCATTCAATAGATTTCTCTCCTTAGTTGAGAGCCGTAGATTTCTCTCCTTGTTGAGAGCCGTAGAATTCTCTCCTCGTTGAGAGCATGTGATTGTAAGTTTGTTTGTTTGTTTTTATGTTTTCTTATAATTGCGATGAGCCTCGCATTATTTCACAATGAAGTGGATGCCATCATTACTGCACAAGAATGTTTCGTAGATTTTGAGTTGTCTGGTGGGTGTTTCCGCGTCAACCCGGACTCTACACTACATCACGTGCTCAAAGCAAAATTTTATCTGAGAAAAGGGATTTATTAAATGCCAGTTTGAGGCAGTTTTCAAGTGTTGCTTGGAGTTTAGAATAGTCTTTCTTGTAAGTTAGATGGATCTTGTAACGACCCGACCCCGCAAGCCCGACCCCGCTACATAAGCACCACATAACTGGCCCAATGAGTACAACAACTGGATCCATTTGGCTTACCACACGCGCACCCAAAAGTCCATGGATATTATTGGTATAAGCACCACACAACTGGCCCACTGAGTAGTACAACTGGGTCCACTTGGCTTACCACAGGCGCACCCAAAAGTCCATGGATATTATTGGTGCTCAATGGTAGCATAGTGGAGGCTTATATATCACAATCAAAACCTATATCTTTCCGATGCGGGATGGGGTATTACAAACACCCCCACTTAAATCCTTGCCGTCCCCGGAAAGGCCCAAACAATACCCAGATCGTCCCCCGGGCGAGCTCGCAAGCCTTACGGCCGGGGGTCTGCTCTGATACCATTTGTAACGGTCCGAGCCCGCAAGCCCGACCCGCTACATAAGCACCACACAACTGGCCAACTGAGTATAACAATTGGGTCCACTTGGCTTACCACAGGTCCACCCAAAAGTCCATGGATATTATTGGTGCTCAATGGTAGTATAATGGAGGCTTATATATCACAATCAAAGCTCATATCTTTCCGATGTGGGATGGGGTATTACAGATCTAATACTGATATTTGGGATGAGCCTTCGAACCTTGTGGAATGTCGTCTCTTCTACTATTGTGAATGCAATTGATTTTTCGTTTGCAAAAAAAGAAAAAAACAATGTCTATCTTCAAATCAATCGAGCTCGAGCCCATTTTTGTTGTTCGAGCTCGAATCGAATCGAGTTTCGAGCTGCTCGCGAGCTTTTCACGAGCTGTTCGAACTCGAGTCTACACGAGCCGAGCTCTAGCTTAAACATTTTCCTGAAAATTATGCAATCAAACGAGCTCGAGTTCGAGCCTTACCGAGTTCGAATTCGAGCTCGCGAGCTTTCACGAGTTGTTCGAACTCGAGTCTACACGAGCCGAGATCGAGCTTAAACATTTTCCTGAAAATTATGCAATCAAACGAGCTCGAGTTCGAGCCTTACCGAGTTCGAATTCGAGCCTTACCGAGTTTGAATTCGAGCTCGTGAGCTTTCACGAGCTTTTCGAACTCGAGTCTACACGAGCCGAGCTCGAGCTTAAAAATTTTCCTGAAAATTACGCAATCAAACGAGCTTGAGTTCGAGCCTTAACGAGTTCAAATTCGAGCCTTACCTAGCTCTGATAAGTATTCTCTGCATTTTGAACAAAAAACTATTATTATTTTTTCTTTTTTTCTTTTTACTCTTCTTATAATCTCAAAATATGTGTCTAATTTACAAATGTAAGTATGTAACCTCCTTTTTACTTTTTTTTTTTGAAAATCTCTTGTTCATTTAACTTCACATATTACAAACGAAGGAGTATATTACAAAAGAATTATTTGAGTATTTTTTTTTAAGAAAATCTCTTGTTCATTTAACTTCACATATTAAAAATGAAGAAAATTACTTTTTTGTGTTTCTTTTTGAGGTTGTGTTAATATAACTTGTGTATTTAATTATTTGAGTGTTTTTTTAAAGAAATTATTTGAGTGAATGAGTATACTTATTTGTTGGGTATGCCCACACATATCTCAGTTTTTATGTAATAAGACTTATTAGATTTGATTGATCCATCACCTAAGTTTTATTTCATGGACTTTAGACCCACATGTAAGAAGTATTTATACTTCATTTTTTAAGTTGTCCATTGTTATAGAATAGGCTTAGAAATAGGGCAAGAAGATCAAGTTTCAAGAAAAATCACTCAGTGAGTTTGAGCCGCGCTTATGCGCCTCCCGCGCCACGCGCCACGCACCTTCTACATTCGCGCCATGCGCCATTTAGAGCGCGCGCATAAGGATTTCTTCATAAAGCTGTGTTACGCGCCTCTGCGCCCCTTGATTTAAGCGCACGATTACTATGCGCCTATTGGCTCAATGCGCCTCTTGGCTCAAACGCGCCTCAAAGTATTTATTCAACACTCAGTGATTTATTGAAGACTCGGAGACTTGAAGAGAATTCAAATTACGCCAATGATCCAACGGTGGTTAAAAGATGCATATGCGCCTAATCTGTTGACACGTGTCCATAACGGTCACATTTATGTTGAGTGTCAAAATGGCCATAATATATGCATGCTCCAATCAATGAGCGACAGCTCATCTTATCCACAAGGATTTCCAACGGCTAGTTTTTGAAGTTCACTATAAATACCCCATAACTTCAACATTTTGAAGTTGCTGAGTTTTGCTAAGAATTTTAAGAATTTCTCTCTCAAAGCATTTGTTGAAGATTTGAAGATTGCCTTCGTTTTTCCAGATTTCTCAAGAACATCTTCATACCTTCATCCTTAGCCCAGATCTTCAAGCCTTAACACTTTAGTTTCTCGTGCTCTCCATCTCAAAGATTTAAAGAGCCTTGATACTAAGAACACACACGCACCTCTTTAAGATAAATCATTTAGATTCATCTTTAAGAGATACACCGGTTATTGTTTTGGATTTGTTCTTTCATAGTAATAGATCTTGAGTTAGTGTATAAGCTCAAACATTGTAATTTGTAACACTCACTCATTATATAAAGATCTCGATTAGAAATCCAAGACTAACCATCTTGGTAGAGGACGTAGATCTTTCATTGATCGAACCTCTCCATATAGCTTGTGTTACTATCTTGTCATTTCTTTCAAGTTATTATTTTCACTCACTATTTGCTTGTTTACTCATTGTAGATTGATTGAACTGAATTGTGTTGTGTTGTTATATCATTTGCCTTAGTTCCTTATTTCACTCACTTTGAGCCAAAATACTTAGTGTGTGTGTTGCGCTCCCTTTATCACTTTGCGCCTATTTTTCACTACTAAATTCCGCTGTGCATTTCACTCACTCACTTAGGCGCATTTCATAACGCTTACTTGATAAAGTGCGCATTCGCAATTGAGTTTTTCAAGGGTACGAAAAGAATTTTAAAACAGCTATTCACCCCCCCCTCTAGCTATTTTTCATACCCTTGTTGCCCTTTGGGACCAACATTATTGACATTTTGTTTTCTCAAACATATAGAAGAAAATGTGTACTAAATAAAAAACCGATAATTATCTAAGTTAAATGTTTAGTAAAATACTACCTCCGTCCCAACTCAATGTGAATTGTTTGACCTTTTTTGGTCAATTTGACTGAACTTTAAGCTTAATTTTATGAAAATCTATGTATCTCTATGCAATTTTGAAAGATGTTATTGATACTATTTCTAATAATAAAACAATAATAACTTTTAAAATTGTATAATAATAGCTAGATTTTCACAAAATAATGGTCAAAGTTCGAATGAGTTGACCACATGAACAGTAAAAGTGCACATTGAGCTGAGACGGAGGTAGTATATATATATTTTTTAATTTTTTTTTTAAGTGAAATTCTCCACATTTATCTATAGAGCAAACTTAGTTATTTGATAATTGATAATTCTTCCATCCAGACTTTGATTTTTATGATCAACTCGATCAAACATTTATCTTAATTTTATAAAAGCTAAATACCTAGTTACTATTTTGCAATTAAAAGTTGAGGCCGACCGTATTTTAACGGTGAATTCATAACAATTTTTGAAATGCATAGGGATAGGTAGGTTTTCATATTGTGGTCAACGTTTTATGGAGTTGACCATGAAAGTCAAAGTCAGACAAACTTTCTGGTTAGTATATAGCATTTGAATGAAGCTATTATACTTAGTCAACTGTATTTAGTAAATCGTACGCTACGCTAGTGTATAATATAGTATACGTTACATGTATGTATATATACATATAATACATACATACATCATACACATACACACACACACATACGGCTTTCGTCCCGCCCGACTTAAGAGGAACTAGAATGAATGTAGGAGGTTATGAGAACAAAAGTAATATTATCTTTCCATTTTTTGGCCGTACTATGTCGAGTATGACACTTAAAATGGCAAAATATCCTAAATCGGGCAGGATAGAGGGAGTATATAATAATGAATATAAATATGTGCTGTATGTATGTATGTATGTATGTATGTATGTATATATATAACATCCAATATTCCATACACACACACACACACACATATCATACATACATATATTTAATTTTATGTATATAAATATGTGTTACATGTATGTATATATAATATCCACTATACCATATACATAAATAAACACACACATATATATATATATATTTATATATATATATATATTGAATAAATATTTTTCTACATGCAAACGCATTTATATGTGAAATATATATGTGTGTGTATGTGTAAATGATAAACATTTTGTTCATTCTATATTTGAGTAATTAAATATACTTGCATATATAACTATAATAATAGATGTTAATTTTATTTTTTATTTCAATGAGAAAAATAATATAAGACAAATATGTGTACATTTGAAAATAAAAATTTAGTTTTGAAAAAGAAAAAAAAAACTATTGTGTATATATCTCTACGTTTTCATAATGAATGTGCATAGAATAAATTAATTTTAGTTGTTGTACAATCTATATATTATATTATTGTATGTGTATAGTCGCTTTATGATCATTATAAGAATGTATAAAAATTAAATTAATTTTAGTTGTTGTGCAATTAATGTTGTTTGATTCATTTTGAAGATAAAAATATTTTAGTTATGATTTATTCCTTGTACAATGTTGTACATACATATAATGTATATGTATTCATTACAAAAGTAATAATTATGATTATTTAGTCGAGCTCGAGCTTAACGATCCGAGCTGATCGAGTCAAACGCAAACAAAATAACACGCGTCAACGAGCTTATCGAGCCGAGCCCGAGCCCGAGTTATTCGTGAACTAAACGAGCCGAGCTCGAACAAAGCTCGTAGAACAAACGAGCCGAACCGATAAAAATTCGAGCTGAAAAACTTGGTTCGAGCTCGAGCTCGGATAGCACTTCGAGCCCATTCGAGTCGAGCTTTAACGAGCCGAGTTCGAACAGGCTCGGTTCGTTTAACAGCCCTAACTGGGCCGGCCTGGTTGCCAGACTGCATCCGACTGTATATGATTGGAGAGATACTGTGATTGTATGGAATTTGGTAGAATTTTAAACATGGTAAAAGCCCACATTGACAGGGTCAGGGAAAGGAAAAAGGCAAGTACTTCCACTATTCCTAAATAAATATTTATTTTTAAAAGTTTTTTTATAAAATAATTTTGTCACTAAATTTATTATGTTACTTGTCTCTTTATATTAGTAAAATTAAATGTTTGAAAAAATAATTACGAGAATATAAATATAAGGCTTTGTCACTAAATTGTATAAAAAATAAATTTTTCAAAATATATCTTAAAATAAATTTGAACATCTTATATAAGGAGGGATAGAGTAAATATTAGTAATTGTATTGAGGATGAGAATGAGAGTTTTCAAGCTGAATGTGTCAGACAGTATTTACTACTAGTATAGTATAATTAATTAATTATCTTGTGGGAAATATAAGAAATGGTTGATGTTTAGATTAGAAGATGGGATAGAGTGACTTAGATTACATGAGAAAAGGGAAAAGGGAAAAGGGAGAACCGGCAAAGGGAAAAGGGAAAAGGAAAAGGAGAATGAAAGAGGTGGGTGTTGTATAAAACAAGGAGAGTAATTCAATGGGTGTTGGGGATGTAAATAGTAAAGAGTCCAAAAGGAATTTGTCATATTTGTGTAATGGACCACTCTCACTACTACACTTGCTAAAGCTGACTATAAACATGTAAGAAAACAAGGTGGAGGGGGGTGGGTGTAGTTGAATATGGGCTAATCTGATGGATGGTCCAAACAGACATGGGCTTGGAATTACAACTACACAAATTGAATGCATTATAGAGTACTCTTTGCATAAACCAGCACAGAGAAAGAGAGAGGACGCTAAGAAAAGAGACAAGACGGGAGGAATGGAAGGAAGCTACCTATGTAGCTGGTGTGCGTGATATGGGCCTTTTTTCCATTTATTCATTTTATGAGCTTCCTCTCCTTGGCTTGTGGTCCTCCTCCTACCTGCACCTACTGCTTAATTAATTAATGAAATTAGTCTTTTAATGCTCTAGCATTACTATTACTATTACTATTACTATTATTATTAGTTTATCAGCTTATGCGCTTAGAAAAAAAGAACAAAACACTCGACTTTATTAACTGCTGCACTGCAGGCAATCCATTGATCATAACCTCAGCATATCAGCTTGTATGAGTGCTTCATGCTTCTGCTGCATATTGCCACTACTCCATTTATCTCGAAATTTACCATTTTATTGATTTAATAAACATAGTCTAATTTCTATACGTGTGTTGTTAGTATATTTGAATACACTAACATTATAGGATACGGAGGGAGTATATAACTATAACTACTCCGTATATATATGATCAATCTCTTTAACATATTATATTATATTCTATCAATTCCTCATCTCAATTTATTTTACTGCATTAAATAAGCCTTAATGAATAATGGTCCGCCACCCTCGCCTTCCTTCCGAGATCGCGATACATGGCACACCTTTAGAAAAAACCTCCATTAACTTAAAAATGCAATATCTTGAGATTTTGAAGTCAGAATTAAAAATCTAAAAATACCATTGTGTTCGTCTCGACGAGACGAATCAAACTATATATGTCATGATATGATTTGACTTTTTTTTTTAATATAAAAAAAACATATTAATTTAACACATAAAAAAATTGAGCTTCTCATCTCCTGAGATGTAACACTCTTTTCTGATAAAAGTAACAGTTTCATCTTCAAAAAGTAACACTTTAACTGTCGAATGTAACATCATTTTTGCAAAATATATATATATATATATATATATATATATATATATATATATATATATATATAAATAGTTTGATAGTTTTTGTGGTTAGAAAAAGTAATAATTGAAGTGTAACAGAGTACATACTATGGTTATAATTTTCTAATATAGATGAATGTAACAATTTTATATAGTAAATGTTTCATTTTTTCTTTTAAAAAAGAGTAAGAATTCATGTATATAATCGGTTGTATTTCAATTGTTACATTCAACTTTTCAGATATAAGATTACATTTCAGAATAGAAACTGTTACAATTGAGAAAAACAGTTACGCTCATTTATTATAAAATGTAACATTAGTTTAGTTGTCAATCTTATGTTATCTTTAATCTATTTCAACAAAATTGTGGTACATTTTTGAAAAAAAAGAGTTTTACATTTGAAAAAAATGTTATACTCCCCCGTCCCACTCGAATTAGGATTCTTGGTCAATCTAATTATACTTTGACCAATAATTTGAAGAAAAATAATAATGCTAATAAAAATTTTAAAATTTTTATTGTATCACGGTTACTAATAAATTCAATAACTACTTTTTAGATTTTCATTAGGATAGTTATTGTTCTTCAAATTATTGGTCAAAGTATAAATAAGTTGATCAAGAATCCTAATTCGAGTGGGACGGAGAGAGTATTTCCTAATAAAAATGTTATTTTTGTTGGCGAGCAACAAATGGTGGGGGAAAAAAGTTGGAGGGCATAAAAGAGAAAACAAAAAGTATTTTGGCTCAGCGGCTTGGCTGGCTTCTTGAGTTGCCGAGCTGTCTTACGGATCTCATATCACGCCGTGAGACGGTTTCACAGGATTCCACCTCGTGAGTAATTCATTGTTTGAGGAACAAGAAAAAGTGTTTAAATTTTGTTCATCATTCAAACGTACACCCCCTCGTTGATTTATTAATTGGACTACGGGCCGGGGCCAGTTTCGTAAAACACACTTTAATGGCCAAGTGAATTTGTCAACTGTTGATCATGGAATTAATTAAAAGCGTCTGTCCTCATATGAGTGAATTGAATATTTGAAAAGTACTAATTCCATTTCAAAATACATGATGTTTTAAAGGTTAATTTTATTTTAAAATATTTAATGTTTTACTATTTTGAAGACATTTTTGTTCTTGTTTTTTAATTATACTCTCATTCATTAATTACATTTGAAAAAAAAAGTGTTACATTTCGTTATATTAAGTGTTACTTTTGTTTGGAGGAAAAAGAATTGGGGGTGGCAAAAAAAAAAAAAAAAAAAATCGGCGCCTGGCACCGTCGCACAGCGTGCGGCGGTTGCACAGGAGACACACCCAAATTTAAAAATTGTTATTGTATCATAGTTACTAATAAATTCAATAACTATTTTTAGATTTTTATTAAGATAATTATTTTTCTTTAAATTATTAGTCAAAGTATAATTACATTGACCAAGAATCCTAATTCGAGTGAGACGGAGGGAGTATACTCCTCCATATTTGTGTTGGAATTTTGACTCAAATTCTAATCCAAATTGGATTGTGAAAATCATGCGTATAGGAATTTATTTCCTAATTGGACAAGTGAGAAGATTGTTTCCTAATGCAAGTAGGAGTGGAATTTGTGCGTCCTTATGGGTGTAGGACAAGGATTCCTTATTGTACTAGAAAAGAGTTTTATTTGAAGCTTTTATAAGGGTGTGAGGGCTATTATTTTGTGTGTGCCTTGGTGGTGCCAAGAGGGGCTTCCCTTAGGGGAGAATGTGGGGAAGAGGGGATTAGTGGGTGTGCCTCCCCTATACAAATAGGCTTCACCAATATGAGTTTTTTTGGAGGGTTCTTGGTGTGTGTATTTTCAAGAATGTTGAGAAGGAGAGATACCTCTATTCTTGTAATACCAATTTGAGAGAGTAGTGAGTCTTTGCGAGTTTCTTGAAGAAAACTCGTCATCTTGTAATTCCATGATATTATAGTGAAAAGTTGATCGGTGTGGACGCAACCCATTGATGTTGGGGTGAACCATGTTAAATCTTGTGTCTTGTTCTTGTTTTGTGTGCGTGGGTATTTTGTTATCTCTTCTTGCGATTTCTTTTGTTGGTGAGCGATCACAACAATTTGTTCTTTCTCTCCAACATTTAGTTTGGATTGAAATGTTAATTTGTTTTTGTATTTTATTCATAGCATCAAACATACTCCCTCTCCCTGTCTCCCTTTAAAAAGTTATTACATTCCTTTTTAATCAGTCTCAATTTAATTTAAGGTTTTTACTTTACTTTATTATTTAAAATGGACAATATGACCTATTTATCATTCTCACAACAAAAACTCCTTACTCACTTTCTCTCTCATACTTTACTTTTCATACTCACAATATTTACTTTTTCTTAATCCCCCTGCAAATCAAAGTAAGAACATTAATTTGGGACGGAGGGAGTAGTTTAGAAGAAACACGACACACTTGAGTATGTTGGGTGTGTACTGTGTAGGTTCGTACTCCTCCCGTCCGTAATAAATTATAATCCTTCTCTCCAAAATAAATGTCTTACTTTCCATTTTCGTTTGTCTCAAAATAAACATCGCCTTATTAAAAATAGTGTGTGAAGTTTGGTGATCTTCTTATACTACCTTATACTACCTGTTGACGATAGTCACGGAAAATCAAATATTCTCTCACCACAATCTCTTGCTTGTAATTAGCCTTAGCACATTTTTCAAATTTGTAGATAGTCTTTATCTCTTGTATATATATACGTGACCTATGTATCAATATTGATTCAAGGTGAATAAAATATTCACATGGTATCAACATGAACCACTAAAACCCTAGTTTTTCTCCTTCCTTTTGCTACCTTGATCCACATGAGAAAGGTACTCAATCAGTCTCTGACTATAGCCGACGTTTCAAAGCAATCTGCGCCCAGCTATCCGCAATTGGCCGTGGGATTGAGAAACTCTCATTGTCAGTATATATGTGGCGGGTCGCTCCAGATTCCATCCACCACTCCATTGGGTTGTCATTAAACTTTGCTATGTTGGCTTCAAAAGTACACCACACTAGCTAAATCAAGCCCCATGTCATCGACCGTGTTTGCTCAGTGGCGGATCTAGGATTCACATTGAGGGTGGTCAATCTTTTACACAACGAAAAATTTAAAATCACATTATTATTGAAAGTAAAATTCAATGCAACATACAAAGCCTATTTTTTCAATGTCATTGGTTCAAATTTTGATAGTAATAATAAAAGTGTTTACATAGATAGATGATCTCTTACTTTCATCATCTTTCTGATAATAATAAGAGTGTTGACCCACTTATTTCGTTTCAAATTAACATTGAATTTCAAACAACCACCTATCACCCAACCCATCTCGCTCATCCAACCGACCTCCATCTATGGGGAGTTGCCGCTCCAAATTCGAATTCCTCTCATGCACATCCGGCTATATCAAATGTTAAAGTTGCTCCATTTTAACAAGAAGATCCAATGAAAATTATCATCACCAAATTCAAGAGGAAGGCAACATAAAACCACAAAATCCAAACTATGAATGAATATTCATGAAACTTGCATCTAAACCAGAATAATTTTAACCATTCATTTTGGGACGGGGGGAATGCGAATATCATTTTGAGGGAGGGAGTGATAGTTATAATTGTGTGTCTATAACAATTTTAGATTTTTATTAAGTAATTAAAACTAACTTAGATTATTGCTCAAATCCATTCAAACTATCAACAACAAAAAAAAAAAGAAACTTAATAACAAAAAAATTAGGACTAATTTTCCGGACCAGGACCAGAGAAGTTACAAGACAATTGCAATGGGGATCATGACAAACACCCACCCTCATCTACAAACTAAAAAGAAAAATATAGGTGTTGTTTTTCTGAAAACTCAGAAAAGATAGATTAGAAGACAAAACTGAGGAACCTGAAACCAAGCACGCCATGAAATTGTCTGTCGACGTTTTGGTGGAACATTCTTCCCCGTAGATTATTTTTTCCTTTTTCTAACCTTAGCCTTAATTTATCCTCAATCTTGAACACAATTTTAAATTCAATTGGTAATAATCAATGAGCAAGGGTTTCCAATTTCAAAGCCAAAATCAAGGTTTTAGAAAATCAGAGATTTGAGATTTTAGAGAGAGGGTCCAGGGAAATCTGGTTAACGGGGAGAAGAAAGAGATACATGATGACGCCCTAGATTTCTGGGGTCACGGAGATAGAACTCCAACTTTGCTGTCTCTCGATCCTAATCACAACACAAACAAGAACACCATTAAGACCAAGGCCGGGTTGGAATCCGGCTTAGGCCCTCGGGCGTGAGAGTAAGATCTCTGAGGAAAACCTAAGAAGAAGGCTCAATGAAGACCTTGTGTGTGTGAGATGGATAGAGCACGTACCTTTTCCATTGGAGAGAAAAGGAGTATATATATGACCAAAGGAAAGAAACCTGCACAAGGTACTAACCACCCTGGTGTTGGGGGGACACGTGGCGAGTCCCCAGTGGATTGGTCAGGAGAGTGGCTGGGAAGGTGGCGTGTCTGTCAGGGAAGCATGGTTCCATCACCAACCGTTATGGTGTGTCAGGTACGGATAGGTGACGCCTCGCGTACGTTTGTGCCAGCTGGTCACCACGGGCTCCTTAGGATGGCGGGAGGCAGAGTCATCTCGGGCATGTATTTCAGGGAGATCGATCCCCGCGGGCTTACTAGCCCGCGCTCCTTGCCGGTTCGGCCCCGAGTTCAGGTCCGGTTCGGGCGCGTTAGATCGCATTAATTTAGACCAGCGAGCATCCGGCCCAGAAGGCTCGGTCTCATCAGTGGCCCCTAACTCCGAGTGTTAGCTCATTCATGTGCGGCGCGAGGAGTTATACTCCCTAGGCTCGATTCGGGCAAATCGCAATAAATGCGGGCACGGATTGCAATGGGCCGGGAGTCTTAGAATAGTGGTTGGCGAAAGGACAGGTGGGCCCCTTGTGTCAGGCTAGTGGCGTAGCCATCTGTCTTTTGACATGACCAGGAACACGTTCATTAAATGCGAACCGTCATCGGTATTCGAAAAAGCAATTCCCGCCTCTTCTCTTTTCGGGTTTCGATCGGGTTACCAGATATTTCGGGTCGATCCGACCCATTTCCGGCGCTATAAATACCACGGAAGCTGAATCATTCCAAACTTTCGTAACTCCCGTCTTTCTACCTTCCAGTTCCAACGAAGACTTTGCTTCTCCGGATTCCTGACTTTGAAGATCTCGTTCTCGTTCATTACTTCTGATTTACAGGTATTGCTCCGCATTTCACTTTTTCTTCTTTGTTTCGATTCGTCGTCTTAATTTCCGCCATTCTTTTCGTCGCCGTTTTTCAAGCGCGAACCCTAAAAGCTTGTTCCTGTCGAGCTTTCGGATTTGTACGAGATTTGTGTGACTTCTCGTAACCTCGTGTCTTCGAGTCCGAATTCTGGCCCCTAATTTCTGAAAATTTGTTGAAATATTGTTGTAGCCATGGAAGGGCTGGATTTAGGGCGTAAACTCCGTCCTGACCTGTTTGGTTGTTGCCGGAGGACCGGTGGGGTATACAGGTTCCTGTTGAATGCCTGGAAACGGCTGTCTTTGAATGAGTTCATTGCCATAGGTTTAGCGTATAGCTGGGAACCCTAGGTCTTGCCCCTGTTGTGGGAAACAGGTCCCTCCGTCCATTATGATTCCACAAGGATGAGGGTGTTGGGGGGAGAGGAACACTTGGGCATTTTTGTCATGGCTGTTTTAACTCGATTCCCCGATAATGTAGATATGGCTGGAAATGCTAGAAGGTTGGTAAGGTCGTGCGGGGAGCGTGTAGCCTCGAGTGGCCCTGATTCTCATAGTTGGATGGACGCTCCTTTTAATGATGAGGACGAACAGGCACGATCTCCGGGCTTGGCCCCTGGGGTTATTGAGGTCACGAGCAGTGCGGAGGCTTCCGATCAAGAAATGGGGGTTGATGGTGAACCCGCTCTTGAGGCTGAGGTTGGGGCGATCGTGGCTCACGGGCTAGTTGATGAGTCTGAGTCATCTGAGACACCCTCTGACCCCCGGGGGGATCTAGAGAGAATGGCCCCAGATACCGCGCGTATGGTCAAACGAGTCCGCTCCCCGGTCCAAATTTTGGCTTCCTTCCCCGAGGGGCCCGACGATAGGGTTGCGAGCCAGGCCGGAGCCTCCAGCTCTGGAGCGGGCATGGTGGAGGAGCAGGACTCCGATGATGAGTTTTTAACCGTGTATCACATCGATCGCAAAATCTACCTTGTCGGCGGTCTTGATGATTATACCTCTCCTTCAGGAAGCAATTTGGCTGGTCCTGCCCGCGTCCGGGCAGATAATATCGCTTGCGTGTTTTATCCCGTTCAATTTGAGAATGGCCTCCGGCTTCCCTTGGACCCGTTCATTTGCGAATTCCTGGAGTTTTCCAAGTGCCTTCCCATGGACTTGACTCCCAACGCAATTCGTTACCTGGTGTCTTTTATTGTCGTAAGCAGGGTACTGGGATATGAACCCTCTTTGTCCGCCTTGTACGTTTTCTTCACCCATCAGGTCACCGCGAGCAGTTTGAGCTTGAAAACGAAACCTAGGTCGAAAAAGATCTTTTCTGCGGCTTCTAACAAATTCGATCAGTGGCAGAGATATCCTCTGGTGATTCAGAATCGACTCGGGTGGCCTTTTTCTAAGCCTGATAATACTTCCCCGCTGTCCATATCTTCCAAGGATTATCCTAGCTCAGATGGGGGTATTGAGCTTGCGTCCGCCATACAGGATTACCTCGCCCGGCATACGAAATCAGTGACTTTAGAGGACCAGACCGTGGTCGTGGTTGAACAAGTTTTCGACGTTCAAGCCATCATCAACAATGAGAGTCTTTTGGCTTACGCCGGGGTGGCCCCATGCCGAAATCCTGATTTTGAGAGCAGGGTTAACATGACTCCTATGTGGCGGGATCCTTGCTGGAGGGTTCACCAAGATTTTGCCTTTGCCCATGAGTGCCCTTCTTGCCGATTGGGGGAACAATGCCCGGATCCGGGCTTGACTGGTCTTTTTCATACTTAATCAACTGAAACTTCATACCTGTTAGTTTATCCGATCATATCTGACTGACTGTTACTTTTGCCCGCAGATCCCACTGATACCATGCCTCCCAAGAATATTAACGCTTTGAGATTGGCTGCGAAGCAGCGGGAGGCTGAGGCGAAGCAGCAGAGGCAGGCCGAAATGCAGAAGGCCGAGGCCCCTGGGAGAAAACTGCCGATCACGGATCTTCTGGACAAGTCAAAGAAGGTTGTTGCAGTTGTCCCGACGACGGGCGAGCTTCCTCTACGGCCCCGCGGGAGCGGACGGGGAAAAGATTTGACGGGCTCGGGGTCTCCCACTCTCTCGCATGATGTGAGCAGAACAGTGCCCGAGGCTACGAAGAAAAGGGGTCCGAGTCCGATCACTGACCCCTTGCCTTCAAAAAATAAACAGCCCCGTCTGGAGTCTCCTTCTCGCGGTTTTACCGTATCTTCCCCCGCCAAAGGGACCTTATGCTCGGAGCGCTTCCCCGTAGAGTTAATTGAAGATAAGGACCGAGCTAAGGAGTTTGGGAAGAAGGTAGCTGAGGCCCCTGAGGTATATGGGGTTGATCTCCATAGCCGCCGCGGCTTCAATTCTTATGTTGGCGATGGGCTTCTGCACCGTATGAACTTCCCGGACTATCACCAGAAGGTGCTGTCCAAAACCAACTTCCTGACCGCCCTGGGTCACGCGGGCTTGGCTATGGCTGAGGTTAGTGTCACATTTTCCTTGTCTAAAACGACGTGCTCTTTCTTTTTATATATCGATCCTTTGACCCTCTGATTCCTCATCCCGCTTTTAAACCCTTTACTAAAAACAGGTTAGCAATGACCTGCTATATATGCGGTCTCAGTATGAAGCCGAAGTTGCTTTGGCCGCATCGAGGGGGAAGAAATTGGCGGAGGCGAAGGATGAGATTGCCCGCTTGTCCAAGGTCCTGGAGGGCTCGGGAGAGGAGCTTAAAAATAAAGATGCCGAGTTGATGACTGCGGTCAAGGAGAACTCCAAATTGAGCAACGATCTCGACGCAGCTCGCGAGGCCAAAGACCGAGCTGAGGCTGAGAAAGCAACTGTTGAGTCTGAGAAGCAACGACTCGAAGCTCGCCTGGCCGAGGCTGACAAGCGGTTGGAGGAGGAGAGGGAGAAGAACAGGAGCTTATCTGAAAAGGTTGATGAACTGGATGGCAAGGTTTTGGACGCCATGCGGTTTGAGAAAGACCGGGAACTTGTTCTGAAAGAAGAGCGAGGGAAAGCCGTGGCCGAGTTTGAGGCGTCTGATGCTTATAGAGAGAAGGTGGAGGAGGCAAGCATAGAGCAATATAACTCAGCTCTCCATACAGTAGGTCGTAACCTGGCAGCTACGGGCAAATACAGTGCGCAAGAGATTGCGATTCTTTGCTCCATTACGGCCTCAGACCCTCAATGCTTTGCTGGCCATGCTCTAGTGCCCTTTACCGCGGACCAACTCTCCGAGTTTCCCGAGTCTGTCAGATCAACTCTCCCTCCCGTCGCTCCGGTCACTGTCCAAGATCTTCTTTCCGCTATTGATGGATTCAGATATTCTGCCGCGGGAACCTTGCATCTGGTCGCAGCTTTGGAGAGAACTTTTGGCCCCGGCGGCCCGTACATTGATGGTATGGTTCTTCCTTACTCTCCTTATGCCTCCGCTCTTGCTGATGCTTCTCAGGATCAGTCTGGGTCTGTACCTGACACTGATGCCTCTGCCTCTGTTCCAGAGACGGAGAATGCTCCTCCCCCGGCCTCTTGAAGATCAGACCGGGTTGCATCCTGGGGAATTTTTGTAATAGTGTAGGTCCGGACATTTTCGAACAAGTGATTTTTGGTTTGTATATGTATATTTGTTTCCAGCTTTGCTATTGATTTCCTCTCTTGCGTGCTCTTTTGCTATCACTCTTTCGATTACATAGCTTAGAAGGTTTGTTCTCGTATGAACTCTCTTTGTTTCTGCGCACTCAATTTAGCTCGAGAGCGTATGGCCGCGCCTTCTCCTACTTTAGTCTAGCTTGAGGTCGTAAGACACGGGCCCTACGGTCTAGCTCGAGGGCGTACGACCGCGCATCTTAGGTCTTAGGAATTTCACAAGGAAATAATCCCACCACGGAATTCATTCTCCCACTTTAGTCTAGCTCAAGGGCGTAAGACATGGGCCCTGCGGTCTAGCTCGAGGGCGTATGACCGCGCATCTTGGGCCTTAGGAATTTCACAAGGAAATAATCCCACCAAGGAATTCATTCTCCCACTTTAGTCTAGCTCAAGGGCGTAAGACATGGGCCCTGCGGTCTAGCTCGAGGGCGTATGACCGCGCATCTTGGGCCTTAGGAATTTCACAAGGAAATAATCCCACCAAGGAATTCATTCTCCCACTTTAGTCTAGCTCAAGGGCGTAAGACATGGGCCCTGCGGTCTAGCTCGAGGGCGTATGACCGCGCATTTTAGGTCTTAGGAATTTAATAAGGAAATAATCCCACCAAGGAATTCATTCTCCCACTTTAGTCTAGCTCAAGGGCGTAAGACAGGGGCCCTGTGGTCTAGCTCGAGGGCGTATGACCGCGCATCTTGGGTCTTAGGAATTTCACAAGGAAATAATCCTACCAAGGAATTCATTCTCCCACTTTAGTCTAGCTCGAGGGCGTATGACCGCGCATCGTTCGTAGACTTGCAAACGACATCCGCATCGCGGGCATGCGGTCTGGCTCGAGAGCACATGACCGCGCTTTGAGAATGAACATACTTGAGTAATTTCAGAGAACGATAGCAGTATTATTTACTTTACTCGAACAGATTACATTGCCATTTTGTTACAATACATGAGTATTTCCACAATTTCTAACTGCTATTGATTGCAAAAAGAATTCAAGATCTACTATTCTGTCTTCTAAAGGTAATATATTTTCAGATGATCGCTATGCCAGGCGTTTTTCAAGTCTTTTCCTTCTGTCGTTAGAAGCCTGTAGGTTCCCTCTTTGATCACGCGGGCAATCTGATAAGGGCCTTCCCAGTTGGGCGAAAGCTTGTTGTATCCGGGCTGCCTCCCTGTGACTTCAATTTTCCTCAAAACCCAGTCTCCCACGGCAAACGATCTCTTGTTCACCCTTTTGTCATGATGAACTTTGGCCTTCTGCTTGTAATTGACCATCTTTGCTCGTGCTTCCAACCGTTTTTCTTCGGTAGAGTCTAAGTCTTTTCTGCGGGCTCCCTCGTTCTCTGTTTCATTAAATTGGGCGACCCTATAGGTGGGCAAGGCTACTTCCACAGGTGCGACCGCCTCCGATCCATATGTCAGGCAAAAAGGGGTTTCTCCCGTTGAGTTCCTTGTCGTGGTTCGGACAACCCATAGAGCAGTACTGAGCTCTTCCATCCAGCGACCACTCCTTCCCTTCAAACTTTTGTGCAAAGTGGTCATTAGCAACTTGTTCGCGGCCTCGGCCTGTCCATTTCCCTGCGGTCTTGCGACTGAGGATTGTCGATGTTCCACGTTGAGCCTCTTGCACTCCGCCGTAAACTTGCTTTGAAATTGGGGTCCGTGATCGGAGACAATAGCCCGTGGTAGACCAAACCGACAGAATATGTGATCGTGGACGAACTTGATGATACTTGCTTCCGTAGTACTAGTCAGTGCTTTTGCCTCAACCCATTTTGTGAAATAATCCACTGCGACTACTACCATTTGCGCCCCTCCGGGCGCTTTGGGATAAGGCCCAATCAAATCAATCCCCCACATATCAAATGGCCAAGTTGGGACTACTAGACTCTGCTCGGTGGACGGCTGCCTTGGTATGTTGGCGAACCTCTGGCATTGATTACATTTGCGGACGTAGTCTTCTGCGTCTCTTTTCATTGTTGGCCAATAATACCCGAGGAATCTGATTTTGTCGGATAGTGTCCGGGCTCCGGGATGTCCTCCACACACGCCTTCGTGAACTTCGTATAACAGGTTAGTGACTGTTTCGGACTTGACACACCTCAGCAGCGGTTTGGTGAAGGATCTCCGATAAAGCACGCCATCAATGATCGTGTATCTAGCGGCCTGTTTCGTCAAAACTCTTGCCCGGCCAGGGTCGTTGGGGAGGGTTTGCTGCTCGATATATTCCCTGATCTCGTCAACCCAATCTTTTTCCGAATCTCCAATCTGGTGGATCTCTATCCTGTCAATGGCTGGGCGTTCTGTGAATTCTATCCAGCAGTCCACACTGAGCTTGGCAATGTCCTCGTTTGTGATCCTGGAAAGCAAGTCCGCCTCGGAATTTTCAGCCCGGTTAACTTGGTTCAGCTCATGGTACTCGAATTCCTTCAACAGGTTTGTCGCGAGCTCCTTGTATTTGACCAATACCGGGTGATTTGTTTCGTATTCTCCTTTCACCTGGTTTATCACTAGTTGCGAGTCGCTCTTCACGACCAGTTTTGATACTTTCATGTCCCGGGCTAGTTCCAAGCCCGCTATTAATGCCTCGTATTCGGCCTGATTGTTTGAGACCGCGAACTTAAACCTCAAGGCTCGCTTGAATCTTTGACCCTCCGGGGCGGTCAAGAGTATCCCGGCGCCGCTGACAGTCTTTCCCGCGGATCCATCCACACTTAACGACCAGCAATTTTCCGGTCTTTCCCTAGTAACCATTGCCTTCTCGCCTCTCTTTTTCATCGTCTTTGCTGGTTGAGTTTTGTCCGGCTCGCTCTCCTTTGATTCAAATGTGGTCTCTGCCACAAAGTCTGCCAGTGCCTGTGCCTTGATGGTCTTCCGCGGGGAGTAGGTAATCTGGAATTCAGTCAGCTCTATGGACCACGGTAGCATTCTCCCCGAGGATTCGGGCTTATGAAGTATCTTTTTCAGCGGGGCGTCTGAATAAACCGTGATTGGGTGGGCGATGAAGTATGCCCGCAGCTTCCGAGCGGCCACGAGCAAGGCGAAAGCTAGCTTTTTAAAGTTTAGATAGCGGCCTTCCACAGCAGATAGTGCCTTGGAGACATAATACACGGGTTTCTGAAGTTTGCCCTCTTCCCTTACCAAAACCGCGGCCACTGCATGATCTGTTGCGGCCAAGAAAACATAGAGTTCCTCCCCAAACACTGGGCTGCTCAATAGCGGCGGCTTTCCCAGGTAAGCTTTTATTTGCTCGAAAGCGTTCTGGCAGTCCTCGTTCCACTCGAAGCCCTTCTCTCCTCCTCCTTTTAAAGTTTTGAAGAAAGGCAGGCACTTTTCGGCTGACTTAGCAATGAATCTTCCCAAAGCCGTAATACGGCCATTAAGCTTCTGCACCTCCTTAACGCATCTGGGTGGCTGCATGCTTATCAACGCCGTGATTTTCTCGGGGTTTGCTTCGATCCCTCTTTGGTTCACCATGAACCCCAAAAACTTTCCTGCCTTTACTCCGAAAGCGCACTTGGATGGATTAAGCTTCATGTTATTTTCCCGGAGGTTGGTGAAGGTTTCTGCCATATCAATGTCGTGAGAGGTCTCCTTGGTCTTGATAACCATATCGTCGATGTAAGCCTCTAGGTTCCGGCCTAATTGATCATCAAAGACGATTCCTACCATCCTTTGATACGTACCGCCTGCGTTTTTGAGGCCAAATGGCATGTTGTTAAACGTGTAGGTTTTGCCCGCGGCATAGAAAGCGCATGAAGGGACGTCATCCTCCCTCATTTTGATCTGATGGTAGCCCGAGTACGCATCTATAAAGCTCAACACCCTATGCCCGGCGATAGAGTCTACTAATTGATCGATCCGGGGAAGAGGGTAACAATCCTTAGGGCAGGCCTTGTTCAAATCGGTGAAATCCACGCACATCCTCCACTTTCCATTTGCTTTGGTTACCATGACGACGTTGGCTAACCACCTCGGATATTTGATCGGGCTTATGATTCCTGCTTTCAGTAGCTTATCCACCTCGATTTTGATCGCCGCTTTCTTCTCCGGTGAAAAGTATCTTTCTTTCTGGAGGACCCGGGTAAATGTGGGATCGACGTTCAGTTCATGCTCGATGACCTCTCTACTTATCCCCTTCATATCTTCGACGGTCCAGGCAAATATATCCGCGCTTTTTCGCAGCAGCTCGATCAGAATCTTCCTTTCTTCTGCGGGGATTTCCAGCCCGACCTTGACCGTTTGTTCGGGGTAAGCGGGGTTTATGACTACATCCTCCAGAGCATCGTTGGGGCGGATGTCCCTTATTTCCCTGTCGTGCAGCGAATCAATCACGATGTCTATCTGCTTGGTCTTTGCGGCAATACGACGGGCTCTCCTACTCCGTTTAAATTCTACCCGTGTTGAGTGGAATGACAAAGTTCCAATCATGGCCGCCGCCTCGGTCCTGTTGCTGTTGGTTTTGACCTTTTTTGCCTCCCTCGGGCTTACCAATCTTGTCCCCATCGCGCTCTCCCTTCTTTTCTTCTCTATTATTTTGAGAAAAAGCTCGGGCTTGTTCTCGATGCATGCTATCCCTGCGGGGGTGCTGAACTTGATCTTCTGGTGAGGGATTAACGCAACGATTCCTAGGGCAGCCTGAGCGGTCACTCCCAAGATTGCGTTGTATTGGGATTTCAGATCGATCACCATGAACGTGACACGGGCTGTTTTCTCGAACGGCCTCTCTCCAATAGTCACTTCGAAGTCAATGGTCCCTTTTGCGTAGACCGTATGATTCGTGAACCCTTCCAACAAGCCCGCATATGGGGTTAAGTGCGCTTCGGACATCCCCATTTCTTCTAAACAATGGAAGTAGAGTATGTCCCGTGAAGCCCCGGTATCAATGAGGACCCTCCCAATATCCGCTCTACCAATAGCCATCTTGATTGTCAATGGCTGTGTTGAATGGAAGAGGGTGGAGGCCAGCTCGCTCCTCTTGAACCCGATCATTTCCTCTTGCTCGGGTGGGTATGCAGGTATCAGGAACACCTTTTCCAATTTCTTGATCTGAACAGAGAGCTGGGTGTTGCTCGGGGCTTCTTCCCCGATATACTGGATGTCGTAGCGTTTTTCCCCGTCGGCGTCGTTATCCCTAACATATTGGACATGTTCTCGTGGGGCTTCTCCTTTATTGCTGGGCCCCTCAATCCACTTTTTCAATTCTCCGGCCTCGACTTTCTGTTGTATTATCTTTTTCATCAGAAAACACTCATCCGTGTTATGCCCGTGGCTTTCATGGTAGCCGCACCACTTCTTCTTGTTCGCCTCATAAGGCTTTCTTTCTAGGGGTGGGGGAGGAGGCAGGGCTTCTGCCCGCAGAATCTCAGTCCTTGGGGCTATCAAAGGAGTGAAGGTGTTGTCAGTTCTTTTGAAATTGGTCGCGCCCCTCGGTCTTCCTCTATTTCGGGCGCCACTGCCCCCCGAATAGCCTGCGTGGTACCTTGAGTCATGAGCGGGCTCGAGCCTATCCCTTATGCTCTTGCGGGCATCTTCCATGAACGAGGGCTCAACTCCGGCCATGGCAATGGCTCGATTGTACATTTCCTCCGTTCCCTCGGGCTTTCGACAAGCGAACTCTTGCCTCAAGGTATAGGATGTAAATCCTCCCAAGAAGCACAGCTCAATGTCATTTCTCGTTAGGTCCACGATTTGTTCGGTCATTTTTCGAAACCGTGTAATGTACGCTTTCGTACTTTCCCCGGGATATTGCTTCACACCGCACAGGTCCGATTTCGGTCTTGCGACCTCCCCAGCGCCCGCGAACGAATTCAGGAACGACGTCCGCAATTGCTCGTAGCTGCAAATGGAGCGGGGTTTATGGGCCAACAACCATCCCAGCGCCTTCCCCTTGAAGGTGGATGCTAGAGCCTTGCATTTTACGGCCTCATCCGTTGAAAATAGAGCCATCTGCCCTTCAAACCGCCCAACATGGCTTTTGGAGTTAGACGAGCCGTCATAAGCGTCTAGCGTGGGGACTTTTCCCCGCTGGATTGGGGAATCAGCTATCCAGGAGGCAAAAGCATCTATGGGTCCAATGCACTTTGCCACACTTTGTTTAGACTCCCATAGGTCCCTGATCATCCCCTGGACCTTGTAGTCAATCTCTTCCCCGATTTTCACCTTTTTTGCCGTCCCCGCAAATTGCTCTCCGGTTCTAACAGTTGCTTTTCCCTTGTAGTGGCCTTTGGACCTTCTAGGTTGAGACTCTCCTTCTTCACTCTTTCTCCCTTCCCCTCCTTCTTCATCGTCATCCTCCACAACGATCGTTCTTTTCTTCTTTCCCTCCACCCTGCTGGCTATGCTTTTAGAACCATGAGTTTTTGATCTTTCAAGAGGGATTCCCGTGTCAGCCTCGGCATTGAATAGCTCTTCCAGGGCCAGGTTTAACTGAAGCCCTTCCGCTACTAGATCCTGCCTGTCTTTCAGGAGCTGGATTTTCTTTTGAATCTGCTCAGGGGTGAGGGGAGTGACGGGGATTTTCTGTGCCTTGCGTGCTTTTGATGTTTCGATACGATCTCTCAGATCCGCCTCTCTTCTTGCTTTCTGAGAGGGAGTGCCCGAGCAGCCACTAGGCGCCTTGTCTCCCAATCTGGCAAAGATGGATCCTTGAGGCGCTTGTTTCGAAGGGCTAGCATTTGGGTTCAAGATTTCTCTCCCAGTCATTGTAAATATCTGGAATGTCGAGTGTATTTTTAGAATCGTAGAAACAAAAGAATGGCTTCGAACGGTGGAAACTCAAGATGAGATGACCGAAACTTGAACTGACGACTTGCAATAAAGGGTGTTGAGTCAGACTAGACTGGGAATTCGAAAGAACTCAAAAGATTGCACTAGGAAGATTTTCGATTCCCGGCAATGGAACCACTGATGACGCCCTAGATTTCTGGGGTCACGGAGATAGAACTCCAACTTTGCTGTCTCTCGATCCTAATCACAACACAAACAAGAACACCGTTAAGACCAAGGCCGGGTTGGAATCCGGCTTAGGCCCTCGGGCGTGAGAGTAAGATCTCTGAGGAAAACCTAAGAAGAAGGCTCAATGAAGACCTTGTGTGTGTGAGATGGATAGAGCACGTACCTTTTCCATGGGAGAGAAAAGAAGTATATATATGACCAAAGGAAAGAAACCTGCACAAGGTACTAACCACCCTGGTGTTGGGGGGACACGTGGCGAGTCCCAAGTGGATTGGTCAGGAGAGTGGCTGGGAAGGTGGCGTGTCTGTCAGGGAAGCATGATTCCATCACCAACCGTTATGGTGTGTCAGGTACGGATAGGTGACGCCTCGCGTACGTTTGTGCCAGCTGGTCACCACGGGCTCCTTAGGATGGCGGGAGGCAGAGTCATCTCGGGCATGTATTTCAGGGAGATCGATCCCCGCGGGCTTACTAGCCCGCGCTCCTTGCCGGTTCGGCCCCGAGTTCAGGTCCGGTTCGGGCGCGTTAGATCGCATTAATTTAGACCGGCGAGCATCCGGCCCAGAAGGCTCGGTCTCATCAATACATACTGTTGGTCCTGTACCGGCGCCGGTGACGGCGCATACAACTGTCTGCGTGAAGCGGCATTTGCTCGTGCTCGACTTTGCTGTTGTTCCTCTCGATCGCTCGATTTTGCTCTCGTCCCTCTCGGGCGCACAAATGATGAACGACATCGTTTTGTTGTGAGACTTTACTTATAGGGTTTTTTAATATTAGATTCCATTGTAAATAGTATAGAATTGGTTTTTAATTAATGACGTCTATAAATATGTGGTTTGCTTTTAATGAATGAGCCCTAATACAGTTGGTTATTAATTGATGAGCCCTATTAACTTTTGGATTATGAAAAAGGCAAATACTTATATGCGGCGGTCTCACCATGTGAGACCGTTCCACTGCTTCGCGCATTTCTCTCCCATGCTACAGCCAGCCACAGTCAGCGGTCGGATTTAGCCTCCCCCTTCCTAGGATCGTTTTGTGTCGCTTTAAAAAAAAAAACCCCAAACAACTTTAAAATGCTATATCTTGAGATTTTGAAGTCGAAAAAAATATTTAAAAATATCGGTGTGTGCGTCTCAACGAGACGAACAAAACTACATATGTCATGATATGGTTTGATTTTTTTTTTTTAATATTTTTTAACACACAAAAAAAATTGGGGTGTTTCGTCTCCTGAGATGTAACACTTTCTTATGAAGAAAGTAATAGTTTGGTCTTAAAAAAGTAACACTTTACTGTAAGATGTAACAGCAGTTTCGCAAAATAATATAAATAGTTTTTGTGGTTAGAAAAAATAATAATTGAATGTAACACAGTGCATATATGATTGTAATTAGGGATGGCAACGGGTCGGGTTCGGGGCGGGTTTGCCTTTAACCGAACCCGATCCGTGAGAAGTATTCTTTCACCCGAACCCGCCTCGCCCCGAGATTTACCGAAACCGTGCCCGCCCCGCCCTGCCCTTCCTTTCCCTTGGCCTAATGTAAAAAGCACAAAAAACTAGAACTAGAACCACAACACCAGCAAGAAGCAGAGCAATGACCCAGTTAAACAATGATATTTTGTTTCAAATTCATAATAACTTCTTCAATTTCAAATTTTACTCAGCAAAACATTATTCAGTATTTACAAAATTAAAGAAAATTGTGAAAATCCATCGAGGGAGAGAGAGGAACGGACCGAGGGATCGACGGCACGAGGAACAATCGACGGCAACGGCGACAGCACGAGGAACGCTCGACGGCGACGGCCTCTTCCTTCGAGACGAACAAGCAGAAACGGAAACATTATTCAGTATTTACAAAAATTAAAGAAAATTGTGAAAATCGACTGAGGGAGAGAGGGACGGACCGAGGAAGCGACGGCAGGAAGGAACGACCGACGGCGACAGCAAGGAAGGAAGATCGACGGCGACGGCAAGGAAGGAGCGGCAACGGCAAGGAAGGAAAATTGTGAAAATCGACTGAGGGAGAGAGAGGGACTGATAAATGAAAATGAAACCCTAAATGGGCATTATATAGTTGGATTATTTTGTAAATTGGCAATAATAGAGGGGCTGATATGAAACTAGTAAATAGACATTAACACATACACGGGTCGGGTCGGGGCGGGGCGGTCTGTAATACCGACCCCGACCCGAACCCGCTCGGGTCATGAAATTTGGAACCCGAACCCTACTTTTTCGGGGCGGATCACCCTCGGGTTCGGAGCGGGTTCGGGTGAATTGCCATCCCTAATTGTAATATGTTATATAGATGAATGTAACAGTTTATAGGTTAAATGTTGCATTTTTTTTAAAAAAAAAATGAGTAAAAAATCATGTATATAATCGGTTTTGCATTTCAATTGAATGTAAAACCCTAGAAAAGTGGTACAATTGAGAAAAAAAATGTTACATTAGTTTAGTTGTCAATCTTATGTTATCTTTAATTTATTTCAGCAAAATTGTGGTAAAATTTTGAAAAAAAAAGTATTGCATATGAGAAAAAAATGTTACATTCCTTATAAAAAGTGTTACATCTTCGTATAAAAGTGTTACTTCTGTTGGCGAGTAAAAAATGGCAGGAGAAAAAAAATGGGAGAAAAAAAAATAAAAAAATAGGCCATTTGGCGGGAAACGGTCGCACGGCGTGCGGCCGTCTCATGCCAGTCCACCCCTATGAAAAATTAATTAATTATGGCTCCAACTTTCTAATGTCCCTTCCATTTAGTTTAACGAACTTCATTTACTGGATTAAAAAAAAAAAAAAAAAAAAAAAAAAAACCTTCATTTACTTATAGAGTCAAAACAAGTTTTCAATCAAATGTTTTAATCCCCAATTTTTAGAAAGAAAAAGCACACTTCCTCTGTTTCAAATTATATATATAAAAAAAACGAGTATTAGAATTAAGGAGAGTTATAATATTAAGTGGTGTGAGTATGGATAGTGGGTAAAAATTATTAATGGGTAGGAAATAGTAAGTTAGTTAATGAGTTGTTGTGAGTATCACAAATGGGTTCTATTTAAATAAAATTATAAAGTTTACATTTTTAAGTAAAACGCTTAACTGAGACGGAAGGAGTACATAAAATTATAAAGTTTACATTTTTAAGTAAAACGCTTAATTGAGACGGAAGGAGTACAAACCAAAACCAACCGGTATATTTAGCACAGATTCGGAACATAAAATTTCATCAATTTCAATATGTGATTATGTAGCAACAGAATTAACATGTTAAAGCAAGTTGATTAGTCTTGGACCATAGAGCTCTCATGTATAAATATCTTATTTTCCAAATTTATGGTAAATATATTAGTTTGTACGTTTATTTTACTATTTTTGTCTCAAAATGACGGTTTAAAATTTATTTTAGGACACCAAAAAACCTATAATTTTTATACAACTAAATGAAAAAAGTATAGATATTTTTGTTATCCATATTTTAACATTTAATTTTCTAAGTATAAAAAAATATTGAAAACAGTTTGGTTAAAAAACACTTTAAGGACAATTTTTTTTTCCAAAAAAGACATTTATTTGGGATAATTTTTTTGACAATGTACATTCATTTGAGAATAGAAAAAAAATACTTTCTATATGTTTTAATTGTACTATGTCTTTTGGTTTTTAAAATAGGGGTTAAAACTAACAATGCTTTTCAATAAACAATTGGGGATAAAAACTTAAATTTGTCAATTCATTGATTGAAATCTTTTTTTGACTCCATAAGTGAAATGAAGTTTATGCTAAACTAAACGGAAGGAATAGGAAACTTAAGTTTGTTAATCCCAAAGTTGTTTTTATTCCAATACTCATTCATTAAAAACAAATCAATAGACCTCATTAATTAAAGACCAATTCTACACTATTTACAATGGAATCTAATATTAGTAACATGTGCCCATGGGCACAAGTTAGAAAAACCCTTACTTATATAGTAGATGGTCAGCTTTGAAATTTGAGGGGGTCAAGACATAAAATCTACAAAAATTTAAGGGGGCAAAGTTGATAAAACACGCAAGTCAAGGGGTCAGTTGACCTTCCCCTCATCAACGTGCATCCACCCATGTGTTTGCTTGATTCCTGTTTTCCCTTTTCGGGAACCAACAATCTTTTGGCTAGGTGATCGGGCTTGACACAGTTGTAGCAGCCCAGTTTGAACTTCTTGGCCGATTTCTTGCTAGCATTTCTAGAGCACTTCCTTTTATTGATAGTACTAGATTCACCAAGGTGGACCCTTGCCTTCATCTTACATCTATTTACCCTGGTTTCAGCCTTGGCCTCATCTTGCCTTTTCTTCTCTACAATTTGAAGATGAATCACCAGGTCTTCTGGACTCATCTCCTTACGCTTCTGCTTGAGATAGTTCTTGAAGTTCTTCCAAGCTGGTGGCAACGTCTCGATGTCCGTTGCCACCTTTAATGGTTTATTCAAGATCATTATTTCAGCTGCCAAGCCATGAAGTATGAGCTGAAATTCATCCACCTGAGTTGTTACCATTTGGAGTCAACCATTTTGAAGTCGAGATACTTACCGATGATAAAAAATTTGAACCGACTTGGGGCTTAATATAGTTTTTGAAGAGTTTTGGTGACCATTCAGTGAATAGCCATAACTCTGATCGGATGAATCTGGGCCGTCTGGTCACACTTGATGGAGGGATCAGATTTAGCGAATCGTCTCAAAACCATGCGAACTGGTGCTCTGCCCGTAATCGAACCAATATCCGTGACCGCCCAAACGGGAATGGTTCACATATGCCGAACCTATCCGTGCACCTGATTCCAACCCGCGGTTTGACCTGTCCAACCCTGGACCGAATTGCGTACACTTGGGCCGAGCCAGTTTGACCTAGTCTGAACCGATGCAATCACCGAACCACCTAGTTCGACCCACAAGCTGGACAAAACTTTAACGCTCTTCAACTCCCAGCGACTGATGCTTAGTGCAAAGTGCGCCCGATGCGTCCTTTGCGTGTGCTCGGGCTCGGATGGAGCGAATCCTCGTGGGTCAAGTTTGAGCTAGTCCAAAACTAGCCCAATTTCCTACAAGGTTGCATGGTTGGCCCAATGGACCACTAGGTTGCATGGTAGGAGGATAACACTTGATTGTTATTCCCTTGAAGTAGTTGAGTTTAAATACTCTCCAACTTTGTGCTTCCTAGGCAACGTAGGATATGGTTTTCCGTATGCCCAAACTATTCAAATCTATGTATATTAAAAATCAAGGTAGAGTCTTTAGGTGGTGCCATGTGGACAAGTTTTAGGTAACTCTTGCTTTTGTTGGTGCCACATCATCCATAGCATTTTAATTATGTGACTTTTCATTTTTCTCTTATTAGCTAATAGTATTAATTAATTGTAATAGTTACTATATTAGTTAACTATTACTATTAATAGTATTAGTTTATTATAATAGTTAACTATATAAGATAACTATTACTATTAATAGTACTCCCTCCGTCCCAGAGTAAGAGTCCTACTTTCCATTTCGGTACGTCCCAGAGTAAGAGTCCTATTCCTAAAATGGCAAAGAATCTTTACTATTCACCCCACTCATTCTCTCTCCTATTTTACTTTTATACTCACAACACCAATCAATTCACTATTCTCCCCCACTCATTCTCTCTCCTACTTTACTTTTACACTCACAACATTTACATCACTTCCAATATTTATTAATAATCGTGCAAATGAGGGGTAGGACTCTTACTCCGGGACGGAGGGAGTATTAGTTAAATATAATAGTTACTATAAAGGGTAACTATTACTATTGATAGTAGGGTTAATTGCAATTTGGTTCCTAACATTTCTCGAGATTTGCAATGTTGATGTTATCTTTTCAATTTCGCCAATTGGTATATTCACTTTGTCTATTTGTTGCAATCTGACTACAAAAGTAATTGTGAGTTAGTTTTCTAACAGATTTTATGTCATGTGACTAACACATGACGTTTTAAGATGTTTTTGGAACTATACATATCCGATTGGTATGATTTTTTTTTTTAAATTGAAGCTAGTATTTAAATCTACAACTTATATTTTTTGGTGAATTAATTATATTATACTAATTTGTAATTAAAAAAAACAAAAACAAAATAGCCAAAAAAAATTAGAGAACATGGGAAAAACAATCTAAAAATTTACAAGTTTCCACCATGCTATACCTTCTTTCCTCTGCTTTACTTTCTTCCACAACGTCGCCACCTTCCCACATCACCCCTTTCACATACACCCTTTCCTCAATTCATCCTCCTCTTCCTCTCTCTTTTTCCCTATCAAATATTTTTATGAACAGATAATGCACATATAGCATTTAATTCATATGAAACATATTTAGGGTTAATATATTTTTTAGATTATTTTTTTAGACATTTTTTCTATTTTTTATTATTTAATATTTAGATTTAATATAAAATTATCCATTCACCAAAAAAAATTGCCAAAAAAATTATATGTAGTAGATTTAAATATTAACTTCAATCTCAAAAAAAAAAAACTCCTATCAATCAGATTTGTGTAGCTCTAAAAACATCTTAAAATGTCCCTTAAAACATCATGTGTTAGTCACATGACATAAAATCTGTTAGAAATCTAACACCCAGTTAGTTTTGTAGTTAGATTGCAACAAAAAGACAAAGTAGATATACCAATTGGCGAAATTGAAAAGACAACATCAACATTGCAAATTTTGAGAAATGTTAGGAACCAAATTGCAATTAACCCTTGATAGTATTAGTTAACTATATAAGATAACTATTACTATTAATAGTATTAGTTAAATATAAAAGTTATTATATAAGATAACTATTACTATTAATAGTGTTAGTTAATTGTAATAGTTAATTACTATATAACATAATTATTACTATTAGTAATATTAGTTAAGTGTAATAGTTACTATATAAAGTAACTATTATTAAAAATAATATTAACTAATTAGAATAGTTACAATATATTGTAACTATTACTATTATTAGTTTTTTTTTTGAAAACAATTACTATTATTAGTATTAGTTACTATATATAGTAACTATTACTTTAAATTATTATTTACGATAAAAGTTAATTCCTCCGTTTCAGGGTAAGAGTCATATTTTCTATTTTGGTACATCTTAGAGTAAAAGTCTATTTCCTAAAATGGCAAATAATATTTACTATTCATCCCACTCATTCCCTCTCAAACCTTACTTTTATACTCACAACATCAATCAATTTACTATTCCCTCCCACTTATTCTCTCTCTTACTTTACTTTTACACTCACAACACTTAAATCACTTCCACCATTTCTTATTCTCCATGCATTTGAGAGGTAGGACTCTTACTCTGGGACGGAGAGAGTACTACTAAGGTAATCATTATCTTTACTATTTAAGCTCATAATTACTATGATGTTAACTATAATTAAAATATTATTTTCTCAATCGATCAAGAGTAAAAATTGACATCATTATAGGACAAGCGAAGTAAATTTTTAAAAATTTATAAAGTTATTGTTAACCAATACTATTAACCAATCTTAATATCTATTTTATACAATAGTAACTAAAATTATTTCCACTATTATTAAAAAATCACAAGTAGATTCATATGTATCTTTAAATTTATTTATATTTATTTAAAATATTAAATAATTATATAATATAATTATAAATATCCACGCACAAACGAGGGTTAGTCCCTAGTCTCATATTAAGTTACAAACTCGGTGCACTAGTTTCTCAATTATCTGAAAAGAGTTTGAAAAAATAGATGCATTTTCTTAATCTAATCACAATAGATTACAATTTTATAACTTGTTTAATTTCTAATTAATGAACCCACTTAAAATTTAAGTAAAAATTAGCTATAATTTAATTTCTACAAACCCATTTCCAAGAAAAGATAAAGAAAATATTAGGACAGACTGATAATATTGAAATTTATTTTGCGACAAATGTGGTAAACAATTGAAAACATAACATATTAATGGCTTGGAAAAGAGGTTCTGGTCATTCCATTTGAGGGAAACGGGAAACAAAGCATGTGAACACTAGATCCAACTTTATATGAATAGTACGTGGTACTCATTCTCTTCCGAAATAAATTTTATAGTTATCAAGTCAATGCTATTAAGCTTTTAGTTATGTTTGTTTGATTGCCCTATTCTATTCATATGAGTAGAGTCACACCATTAATGGCATTGCAATTCTAGTACCTATTAGAAAGGGTAGTATAGGAAGATCACCAAACTTCATACCCTATTTTTAGTAAGACGACATTTATTTTGGAACAAACGAAATTAAACGGTAAGACATTTATTTCGAAACGGAGTGAGTAATATTTTAGCGAACCACATTTTGCATTCTAATTCATCAACCTTAAAAATGGGTATATACCTCTAACAACCCGATTTTTTTATTATTATTTAATTGATTTAAATTATTTTAATTAAATAACAATTAAAGTTAATAAGTAATTAAGGAGGTGAGTTAAGTAATAAAGGGTTGGACTAAACTGGAATGGGCTCGGGTGGGTTAGCCGAAGTTAAAATAATAGGTTAAGCCCAACTAGCAATTACCCGCAATATAAAAACCTTGAGTTAGTGAAATTAGGTTTTACTTCCTCTTTACCAAAAACAACAAAACCCTAAATCCTCCCACTACCCTATAGCAGCCGCCGGCCAAGATCAAGAGGGAGGAGGAGCTTCGACATTTTTTTGGAAGATCAATCCAATTGTTCTCAAGGTAATATCAAAACTCACATCCTAAAATTTTGTTTCATTGAATTCGGATTAATAAATCATAAGTTATGCATGTTTAAAGGAAATAATCGTTACGGTTTTTGCATGCTAGTCAATTAATGGTGGGAATTTTAATGGTTAAATGCTTAGCTTTATTTTAAGTTGATTCTATGATCATGAAATGGATGAATTCATATTTTAAGAAAGCTGTGAATAGTAATCTGCGATGAATAGTAATTTACGCTGTGAATAGTAAACTGAGTTTAAAAAGCTGTGAATAGTAATCTGCGATGAATAGTAATTTACGCTGTGAATAGTAAACTGAGTTTAAAAAGCTGTGAATAGTAATCTGCGATGAATAGTAATTTACGATGTGAATAGTAAACTGAGTTTAAAAAGCTGTGAATAGTAATCTGCGATGAATAGTAATTTACGCTGTGAATAGTGAACTGAGTTGGGAATAGTGTTTCATGCGATTGATGAAAATCCTAAAAGCTATATAATTTGGGTGTTGATTCTTGATTGAGAATGTTAAGAATTGGGACGGAAAGTTAGTATTTTCGTTAAGTTTATAATGAAAAGAAAACATAATCGTTAAAAGAATTGTTAGAAGGTTAGAAAACTAACTTGAAAGGATGTGATAGTTACTTGGAAAACCTTGAAAGTTAGAAAGTTAACGGAAAGGAGGAAGATTAAAAGATTTCAGTTAGTTTCCTAACGGGAAAGGACTAAACTGGAAAAGTTAAAGTTAAAAAGGAATAAAAAGGGGAAAACCTTTGAAGTCGAAGGACCAATCTGAAATTAATCCAAAGTTGAAGGACTAATTTATAATTAAACTAAAGTTGAAGGTCCAATCTGCAATTAATCCAAAGTTGAAGGACTAATTTGCAATTAAACTAAAGTTAAAGGACCAATCTGCAATTAATCTAAATTCGAAGGACCAAATTGCAATTAACCCAAAGTTGAGGGACCAAATTGTAATTAACCCAAAGTTAGAGGACTTAATTGCAATTATATCAAAGTTAAAGGACTGACTCGTAAATCAAAGTCAGAAACTTAAACGTAAGAAAAGAAGTAACGAAGTAAAGAAGTTAAAACGCATCTCTCAGTTAACTAAGTAGAAAAAGTTAACAATGTTGAGAGTACTAAAGTAAATTACTCCGTGCCTTGTAGATTTGCACAGAGAGGAGATTGCGAGGAAAAGCAATTCAGGTAAGGGATTACGTTCCTTACAGTATTTGAACTCCTGTTTATTGGAATTCCATATTCTTTCTATAAGTTAGCTATCAGTATGGCATGATAGTATTTGAATGAACTCTGCGTTATTGAACGTTCCTTGAAAGAATCTATACTTAGTGATGTCCCCATTGATCTACTAAGTATCGAAGTTTGAAACTTGTATCACATACTTGTACCTTGGTATGTTCTCATTCTACTTGTAAGTTAACCACTTACTTGTTAGAGTGGCCAATGTCCAGTTAGAAAAGACATTGACGGACAGTCCAGTTAGAAAAGACTCGTCCTTAAACTAGGGATTGCATGAGTGATCACATGCCTTCTCTCAGGAATTGTCTGATTACAAGGATAATTCTAGACCCCGAGCATATGTGTGTGGATACCATATATGTTACGACCCACACTATTGGCTGAAGAAGCTAGGTGTACGAATTGTACCTTTGGCATTGAGGTTATAATGTACGTTACCAAGGAATTGACGGAATTTGAATGAATCCCTTTGGATTGTAGTGCCATAATCCTTTGGAAGTAAAATCTTAAAAATAATAAGACTGTATTGTTCTGCAGTCTTGAATCCAAAAGTAACTGAACCTATCTTTGTAAAAGTTATTCATAGTATTCGTTCTGGTCGTCTCTCCTTAGTAACCGGAGAGGCCACGTATGAACTTACTGAGCATTCGTTCGCTCATCCCTTCTCTATAAATTTTGTTTTCAGGATTTAAGTAGAAGGACAAGACAAGGAAAGCAGCCGTAGGAAGACGGTGGATTGAAGATTCTTAATTTAGTAGTTTTAAGTACGTTTATTTATTTTGATGTAAGTTGAAGTACATTGATGGTTAGGGTTGTTACCTACCAAGACAAGTTTAAGTTACGCTTCCGCTATTGTTTTGAAGAGATGGTTTAAATAAGGGGCCGTTGTGAACCCTAAATTGAGGTATTTATTATTGTCTATTATAGTTATTTAATGCCATTAAATGCTCAGATATTATAAGAAAATTCGGGGTGTTAGAATACCTACCGACTTTGAGATTTTATTAATTTATCAGATGGTCTATCATCTCTATTCTTTCAACTTTATATTAAGGAATTTTTCCCAGAGTGTGGAAGAAAGGAGGGAGGTCATGCATTATAAACATATAGGTACATTATCTCTCTGAATGGGAAATGTGTCTATGCATAGTATGATATATGTCCATAAGGAGTGGTTTAGTGGTAGAGCTAAACTTCACAATGCGTGAGGTCTCGGGTTCGATCCCTTCTCATGCCTCCTAGGACATCGTTATTATAAGGGGGGGTAAGTGGGGAACCACTATAGATCCTCTTTAAAAAAAAAAAAAAAAAAAAAAAAAATAGTATGATATATAATTGTAAGCAAAATGTTGAAAAACAAAGCACATGATATGATGTGCTTAATTAAATAAGAATTAATTTACTCTTTTCCTTTTAAAATAAATATCTAAATTTTTTTTATCTACAATATAAATAGGCATTAATTTTAGAGCTGGTCTTGTGAAAAACGTGTTTTACCTTAAACAAAGGAAAAACGTGTTTTTCAAAAGCCGCTGGCGCTTTTCTAAAAAACAAGCGGTGACATTTTCGTAAATAACTGAGAGTATCATAAATGGCGAGTGTTAATATTACAAAGTGCCAGTACTTCAAACTGTCGTTTATAAACATTGGAATTGACACTTTTTATAAGTGTCAGTGTTAGTGTTTAAAAGTGCAAGCCATTACACTGGCTATCACTTTTTTATACTACCACTGACACTTACGATCAGAGCTAAACACCTTCCCGTTAATTACAAAAATGCCACCGCACCAACTTAAAAACATGTTGTACGCGAACCTTAGGGAAAAACACGTTTTATCAATATTTTCACTTAATTTTAGTATACCGGGAAAGTAGCTGTAAATGAAACGAGTCGTTATTTTCCTTTAAAGGGGGTACCTTACTGGGAGGATGTAAAATTAGGCATACTGTTTTTTTTTTTTTTTAAAAAAAAAAATTATATAAATGTTTGCCTAAAAAAATAATTATATAAATGTAAGCATAATGTGTACTCCCTCTATCCCAGCACTAGTAGTACTCCCAGCACTAGTTAGTTAATTGTCTTGATTTTATAATAAAAATATGTTAAAATTACTAATATATCCTCATATGAAATGTGTAATAAATGTTCACTTGTATTTGGAAATGAGTAATTAATTAAGGGTATTTTTGGTAAAAGAGTATTAAATGCAATTTCATTTAATGAGTTTTGTAGTGAAACCCAACTTTTTTGCTTATATTTGTGTCCAGATAGAGTATATGTGTGGTAAAAAAATGAAAAGAGAGAATAAGTGGGGTAAATAGTAGTATTGATTAAATAAACTGAGTTGTCAAAAATGAAGAGAAAAAATGAGTGGGGTTAAATGGTGGGGTTAGTTGAATATAAATATATTAAAATATTTTTATTTTGGACAGTTTTAACTGTTTTGAGACGGTTTAAAAGGGAAAGAAGTCCTACTTGTGTGGGGACGGATGGAGTATATGTATACTCTCTCCGTCTCATTTTAAACTTCAAAAAATGATTAAATATAAAAATTAAGAAAAATGTAATGCGTTGTGAGTATAGATGGTTTGGTAAGAGAGAGAAAATGGGACAATGAATAGTTTGTGGATAATTGTTTTTAGTATGACATGTGAGATCCACAAATAAATAAATATGATTTTTTTTTAATTTTAGGTTTTGAAGTTTAAAAAGAGACAATTAAAATATAAAATTTTGAAGTTTAAAATGAGACGGAGGAATGAGGGAGTCTAGTTATAGTATAATGCACCCAGCCAAGCACATGCAATTCATAAAGTAAAATTAAGATAGTACAATAATCATATATAGCCGCAGAGAAATTAAGTATCCCTATGTATAACTGTCTACCTCTTAATCGTATATCGTTAAAAGGTTAGAAAGGGAAGGGAGGAGTAGTTTCAGTTTGGGGAAAGCAAATGAAGAAATGGCTAAAAAGGGAGATAGCATACTTATAAATGTAGCCTAGGTATAGGTAAGCAGAGTATAATGTTAGAAATCAGATGCGCTGGTCCGTCCAGGTTGTCAATTTCTCCGTTTATTCAATTCAATTTATACACCTACGTACTTTCGGCCTTAGAAAATTTACACTACTTATGATATCCACTCTTCTTTGGTTCAAACAAAACAAAAACAAAAAAAAATGATATCCACTCTTCTTTGGTTAGCTTGGAGTTGAGATCACACTATAATTTCATTATTGAGGACGCCAAAATCTGGTTGGATCAGCCTTCGTCTAGCGGTTCGGATAATCCCAGCGACAGTTCTTGATGGCCGGATCTGCACACACGAAATAAACGTAAACTACACCGGGGCTACACCGGCGAAGGCCCTCCGGTGTAAGAATAAGGATATGGGTGATTAGAAATAGAGAAAATCAATTGACTATATTAGAGCCAAAAGTTCGTTACCCGTTTCCTGTGTAGAGGACCTGTTTATATAGGCGCGGGTGTATGAGTTCTGACTTGATAGGAAATCCAGGAAGCCCGTGGTGATGTAGGACTCATATTCCTTGGAGATAGACTCCTGATAAAGATGAACTAAGCCCTGTTATCTGATAGGAGAGTTATCTTGGTTCAGATAAGAACTCTTAATTTTAGAGTTGCAGTATAACTCTGTAAGAGGTTTCCCAACGATAATGGGAAGTTTCTATGTAAGTCGGCCCGTCATCTAACCCGGCTCATTAATGAGGCCGGCTAGGGATTAGGCTGCTCGGACTCGGCCTAGGCAAGGACTGCCTGCTCGGCCTTACTGATGTCGGCCTATGAGAAGATGGGCCTTATTGTACGAGCCTTATGATGTATGGGCCCAGAGTTTATGGGCCCCATTTAACCAGGTCGGTTTATGTCGTTCAATTATCTACTTATATTATACTTCATCGGTTTAAATTAGTTAGTCTCTTTTGGCATTTTGGCATTTGCACGATTTAAAAAAAAATATAATACTACCTCTGTCCCTAAATGAGTGTCCAAATTTCATTTTAAGGGACATTGAAAATCTCAACTTTTTGAACAATTTGGTAACAACGATTCATATATAATCTTGTAATCTCCTTTCCAAACCTTTAGTTTTGCACTTATAAAGAAACATGTGAAAAAAATTCGAAAAAAAAACGTTTAGGGAGAAAGTTATGTTAAAAAAAGACACTCATTTAGGGACAAAGATTTCTTAAAAATGGACACTCATTTAGGGACAGAGGGAGTAACTACTTACTAATAAAAATATCAAATTTATCCATATTATGTAATTCTCTTTCCTAGTAATGTCTCAAACTAAGATAATTAATTAAATAGAACAAATTTGAATGCAAGAATAAGAGTGAAATTAGAACACTTCTAGCTCAAAAGTGACACTTGTTTTGAAAAAAAAAAAAAAAAAATTGATAAAAAAATGACAACTAATTTGAATCAGAAGCAGCATACTCTTTACTCCCAAAATGTTGTTCCACTTCATTTATCATTATAACAAATGAAACTTGAGCAATAATTTTAAGTTAATTAAATAAAAAAATTTTGTTTGAGACGGTCTCACACATGAGACGGGTCTCGTTGAGAGAATAAATAGTTTGCCCCATATGAACGGGCGGGGCAAGCCCAATTCCTCTCTCATAGAGATCGTCTCATCATGTCATGTATGAGACCGTCTCACACAAGACTTCCTTTAATTTAATTACCTTAATGAAAATATAATACTCCTCCATCAACGATACTATTAATAACAAATTTTTCATTTCCTTAAAATATTTAAATTAATTTAAGTTATTGTTCATGCATTGGTAATAACGACAAACTTTTGGAACAATATTGGGACATAAGTAGTACTCCCTCCGTCCGAAAACAACTTACACTAATTTCTTTTTTTATGTATCCCATTAGTTAATCTCTTTCCCAAAGTGTTCAAATTTTATTATTTTCCTATTCTCTCTACCTCACTTGTCATACTCACATACTTAATTTTGGGCCCTACTTGTAAATCTCACTCAACTTATCATATTCACAACATCTTTCCCACTCACAATACTTTGAATATATATACTCTTTTCTTAATTCCTATGCATGTTTAAAATGGTGCAGAGTATTTTAGGACGGAGGGAGTATTACTTTTTTTTTTTTTACAAAAAATCGACAGTAGGCATAATAACTTTAGTAAGCAGTAACTGATTTGTCAAAACAAAGGAGGGGGGGGGGGGATAGTTTCCATTCCAAAATGTGAAGGATTGAAGAAACTCAAGGTAGCTAGCTGTTCGCAGTAAAAAAATCCAAAAACTTTAGTTATGATAGTATCTAATATTAGCTTTTATAGTGGAGGTAACGAATATATATCTTGTTAAAGACATGTGCTAGCCTATTTATAAGCCATTTGATTTGATGTAGCTTAATTTTTTTTCATCTATCATTAGAAATTAAAATACAAAATCCATTTAAAAAGAAATTGTGCCTTGTAAAAATGGGTAGATACTTATCTATTCATGGATAATGTTGATGTGCATTAAAATTGCATAAATACTAATCTACCAAAATTAAAATTCACATCTTTCAAATGTGAAATGATGAATATCACATGGTCAAAAATAAAATATCCCAACAACATATTCCAAGAGCATGCGTTTAAGAGTCAAAACATTGACAATTCCACATTTTAGTGTTTATTTTAGTCTTTATAAATTTAATAGTTAAATTAAGCAATGTGTTGAAAACTCAATGAAAATATATCATTGTATTTAAACAAGAGGAGTGTTGTTTTTATTTGATATTCTGGTGTGTTTCATCATCATCATCATCCAGATGATGGACCATAATAGCCATAGCCATAGCCATCGGGGATGGCGTGAAAATTAGGTGGTCCTCCCTCCATCACTAACCTCACTGTCATAAATCATAAACAATCAATCAGCTACTTCAATTCCTGGTTGGATGGAAGGACATCAAAATCCTCCAAACCTTTAGACAAAAGTAATAATAATAATAACACTTGTATGACATTTTGGAACATTCAGCATTCAGTCGATCATACACAAATTAATTATATCAATGCAAAAAAAAAAAAAAAAAAAAAAGGAAAAAAGAAAAAAAAGGAAAACTAAAAATGTTTTAGATTAGTTTTGCTTAATCCTTGTTTAAACCGTACTTCCACATATACTCACCCTATCTCATTTTAAACTTCAAAAAATGATTGAATACAAAAATTTTAAAAAAGTAATGTTTGTCAGATGGTTTGGTAAGAGAGATAAAGTCGATAGAGAATAGTTAGTGATAATTGTTGTGAGTATGATATGTGGGGTCCATAAATAAAAAAATATAAAAAACTTTCTTTTTTAGATTTTAAAGTTTAAAATAAAACATCTAAAATAGAAATTTTTGAAGTTTAAAATGAAACGGATAGGGTATAAAAGAGCTGAAGTATGGGCACCGACCTGCCATGTTGTACAAGCCTTTACTCGTCTTTAGCTAGTACTCTTTAAATGATTTTAGATTTTTTTTTATTTTCACTCCACTCGTTATTAAAAACATCACATTTTTTTTTTTGTTAGAACATGGATTGCATAACATAACATGTTGTTATTAATTCCATAAAATCATATTTATGATGTTAATATAAAGTGTAGAGGATTAAAATGTGTAGAATTCCTAAGGTGTAATATTACCTATTTATGATGGGCAAAATGGTAAATTCACACTACTTATGTGAAATGGTGTAATCCCTAAATGAAGTGCCTATTTATTTCATATATAAAGGCCTTCCATCAGTTTAAGAAACACACACACAATTCATTATTTCTCTCCTATATTCTCTTCATTCATTACTAGAAAATCTAGAGAGAAGACACTCATCATTTAGAAGAACTCTGTCCCCTACTTTCTTCTTCTTATTATTCTCTCAAAAGCAACATCAAAGATGGATTCAACAGGTAATCGCTTCCGCCTTCATCCCCTCTCTAACTTATCCCAGATTTGAGTTATGGCATTAGTGGAATAGAAATGTTCCAACAATTGGTATCAGAGCCCGCACAAATTCTGGTTTAAGTTTGAGTTTTGAAAGCTTTAAAACTCTTTATTTTGATTCATATTTTTGTTGAATCACTAAGTTTCGATGTTGTTTAGAGACTCTAATTCATTGATAGAGTGCTAATGATCATCATCTAATTAAGAAAATCTGGAAAATGTTTGAAGTTTTGCTCTAAAGAACACAATGGTTCAAGCAAGATTATCCCTGCATAGCATAGTTATGTGTTGTATGATGCATAAACTATGTGGATCTACTTGTTTGACCATCTTAATTTAAACAAGATTATCCCTATATAGCATGGCTATGCATTGTATGATGCATAGACTTGTGGATCTACTTGTTTGTTCACTCATTTGGGTCAAAAATTCGGAAGTGCAGCAGCATATGCATGAAACGGTGCTACTGGAATTTGGATGGTCCGGCCGGGTCTTATGGGATGTCCGGTCGGACCTTAAGGAATGGTCCGGTCGGGTCTTCAGTTCTGCCCGATCAGACCTCAAGGAAAATCCGGTCGGGTCGGACCTAAGGAGATGTCCGGTCGGGCAGTGCACTGTTCACAGGCTTTTGTTTTCCAAGATTTTGCACAATTTTGTTTACCCTTTATTTGAGCAAAACATATATTTTTCAAATCATAAATTTTTGATTAATTATATGCTTAAACAATTTTATATATTTTTTAAATAATATTATCACCAAAGTGATTCACGTTATTTAAATCCAAGATTGTTAAAGTGTTGAATGTATACACTAATATGTGAATGACATGAATTTTCCAAAGAAGATCTTGTTATTTGACAAAATTTATACATTCATTTGGTAACAAATAAAATAGACATTAAGTTGTTTTGTTAAATACTTAAATCAGCCCAAATGAAGATTAAGCATTTGATTAAGACGTTGTTCAAATTATCGGTTACCTCAAGGTAATCATTTATGAATCAACTCGCAATCCAAAGATTAGTTTTGATATCATGTTGATTATCTTATAGATGGATTTCATTGATATAATTAATCATTTCTTCATTATGTAGTTACTTATACATGTTTTGTATTTCATTCTTGTTCTCAAATTCCAACAGATTTACTTAACGCTTCTTCAATAACTGCTGCTATGAGCACCGTTCCGATGCTTAATGGGACTAATTTTAAAACTTGGAAAAATAAAATAACTATGATCTTAGGCTGTACGACATTGATCTCGCATTAAGGGAATCATTTCCTCTTCCTCTCACTGATAAAAGCACTCAAGAAGATCGCTTAAGTGCTGAGAAGTGGAAACGTTCCAACCGCGTGAGCCTAATGATCATGAAAAATGTTGTCCCAGAGACTTTTTTTTAACAGTGTCTCAGAGGACGTTGATGCTAAAACATTTCTCGAAACCTCTGAGGAACGCTTTGCAAAAAGCGAAAAGTCGGAAACAAGTGCTTCCTTGAGGAAACTTGTTTCCATTAGGTACAAGGGTAGTGGAAATTTAAGAGAGTACATTTTGGAAATGCTTCACCTCTCGACAAAACTAAAGGCAATTAAGTTAGAGATATCGGAAGATTTACTCATGCACTTAGTTTTAATCTGTCTTCATCCTCAATTTGGTCACTTTGAGGTGACCTATAATTGTCAAAAAGACAAGTGGAATATTAATGAACTTAGGGCAAACTCCGTTTTAGTCCATTGTACTTTGGGGTGTGTTTCACTTTTACCATCGAACTTTATTTTTTTCATTTTTTCCATCGTACTAGAAAAAATGGTGCCATTTTAGACCCAAAATTTAATGTCGTTATCTTTATTAACGGAAAATTTATAAAAACTAACACTCATTAAATATTGGACAGTCCAAAGGAAGAAAAAAAAGATAAAGAATTCAAAGATGAAAAATAACTCTCTTCTCTCTTCCCGAACCCCTTAACCCCATCTCCTTCCCTGTCCGTTCCGCCTCCACCTTAAACCACATCAAATCTTCCCGAATCTGGGATTTGATTAGGGTAAGATTTGGGTTTCGATTTTGTACACCAAAACTTGCCTTAATTTTGTTCTAATTCTTCTTAGCATGTTTTAAAATCAAATTCAAATTCAAACCCACCAAAGAATACCCTAATCTGCGTATCAATTTCGTCCAGATCTTGTACTAATTTTGGTTTTGATTTCACCAATTTTTTTTATCATTTATATATTACACTAATATGTTTATCGATTTTTTCATAATCATCAATCAAATCCTCCTTAATCTGGTTTCGATTTCGCCCAAATCATTCCTAATTTCGGTTCCAATTTTGCCCAATTTCGTCGGAATCATCACTCAAATCATTCCTAATTTGGGTTTCGATTTTGATTCTAGAGAAAACCCAGATTTTGCTTGACTTTGGGATGAAGGACTTTGATGTTAACCAAATTTTGTTACTTTATTTGTTAATTATGTAATGAGTGTTAGTTTTTATAAATTTTTCGTTAATAAAGATAACGATGTTAAATTTTGGGTCTAAAATGGCACCATTTTTCCTACTACGATGGTAAAAATGAAAAAAATAAAGTTCGATGGTAAAAGTGAAACACACCCCAAAGTACAATGGACTAAAACGGAGTTTGCCCATGAACTGATAAGTTCACATGCGACACAGAGGAGGATAGGTTGAAACAATTTAAACCCGAAAGTGCTCATTTAGCATCTACCTCTTCTCATGGGACAAAGAGGAGAGGGAAAGAAATTACGGTTGCAAGTAAGAATCATAAGGGATCATCTGATGATCAAAATGTTAAGAAGTTATTCCTTTGCAAGGACCTTACTCACATGAAGAGCGATTGCCTTAAATATCACGCTTGGCGTGCTAAGAAAGGTATGTCATTTGGTCTTGTTTGTACTGAGGCTAATTTGGTTTCAATTCCTACATATACATGGTGGTTGGATTCTGGTGCAACAACTCACATTAGTATTTAAGATGAGAGATACATCTATATGGGAGCTGGGAATCCGGTTGAAGTAATAGGCAGACCTTTAGGTTACTGTTAAGTACTGGTTATTATTTTGTATTAAATAATACATTCATTGTACCATCCTTTAGACGGAATTTGATATCAATCACAGTTTTGGACAAGGAAGGTTATTCTTGTTCATTTGGAAATAATAAATGTGATCTCTATTTCAATTCCAAAATTGTCGGTACTAGTACTTTGTCAAGTAATGATAATCTTTACTTACTTGACACTATTCAAATAATAAATGAGTCCCATAATAGTGAAACCAAAAGTAGAAAGCGAAAGTTATCAAGTGAAAATTCTTATACCTTATGGCATAGGCGTTTGGTCATATCTCTAAAAGGAGAATTGACAAGCTTGTGTCAGAAGGAATCTTAAACAAACTTGATATTCAAGAAAAATACTTTTGCATTGAATGTCTTAAAGGTAAATTTACAAACACTAAAAGAAAAGTATCCTCGAGAGCATCAAGCGTCTTAAAACTAATACATACGGATATTTGTGGGCCATCCACTACCCCTTCATGGAATGGTCAACAATACTTTATTACGTTCATAGACGACTACTTTCGTTATGGGTACATTTATTTACTTCATGAAAAGTCTCAATCTTTGGACGTTTTCAAGTCTTATAAGGCCGAATTTGAAAATCAACTAGGAAAGACTATTAAGAACGTTAGATTCGATCGTGGTGGTGAATACTATGGTCGGAATGACGATTCAGGAGAACAACGTCCGGGTCCTTTGGCTCGCTATCTTGAAGAGTGTGGGATTGTCCCTCACTACACTATGCCGGGTACGCCTAGCATGAATGGTGTAGCTGAGAGACGTAATAGAACCCTTAAAGATATGGTAAGAAGTATGATTTCTTGTACTTCCTTACCACACTCTCTATGGGGCGATGCTTTAAAAACCGCAACTTATATTCTCAATAGAGCTCCCTCAATGGCTACTAATAATAAAAACCCCTTATGAATTATGGACGAATAAGAAACCGTCTTTAAATCATCTTCATGTATGAGGTTGTCCAGCAGAAGCTAGGCCTTATAGGCCTAATGAGGGCAAACTGTACGCTAAGACTGTTAGTAGCTATTTTGTAGGGTGTGCCGAGAGATCTAGGGGCTATAAATTTTATAACCTGAAAACTAGAACCTTTTTTTAAATGGGAAATGCTAGGTTATTTGAGGATGTTGAATTTAGAGGGGAAATTATGAATAATTTTGAATTTGAAGAGGAAGAGGCATCCATTTCTATACCTCTTCCCATAGTAGTTCCTATTGGAAATCAAGGTTTTATACCTGAAATTCAAGAGGAACATACAATTCAAAACAATGACTCCCCTATAAATATTGAACAACATGAAAATGTTGATTATGAGGATGAAATTCAACAACCTCAAAATCAGGAAGAACTGGTGCCCTTAAGGAGATCCAATAGAGTAAGAAGGAGTGCAATTTCAGATGATTATGAGGTGTATCTTACAGAGAATGAAGGACACTTAGGTTTAGTGGGAGATGAGCCACTCACCTTCCATGAAGCCATTAAAAGTCCTAATTATCATAAATAGATCAATGCCATAAATGAAGAGTTAAAATCTATGAAAGACAATGACCTTTGTGATCTTGTCCCATTACCTAAAGATGTGAAACCTATTGGGTGTAAATGGATATTTAAAACCAAAAGGGATTCACAAGGTAATGTGGAAAGATATAAGGCTAGTCTTGTTGCTAAAGGTTTTACTCAAAATGAAGGCATTGATTACAAAGAAACATTTTCCCCGGTATCTTCTAAAAACTCTTTTAGGATCATTATGGCACTTGTAGCACGTTATGATCTTGAGCTTCATCAAACGGATGTAAAGACGGCTTTTCTCAATGGAGACATTGAGGAAACTATTTATATGAAGAAACCAGAAATGGTGACTGATTTGGATCAAACTAATCAATTAGTTTGTAAACTTAAGATATCCATTTATGGGCTCAAGCAAGCTTCTCGTCAATGGTACTTAAAATTTAATCAAGTTATTCTTTCATTTGGCTTTGAAACGAATCTTGGTTAAGATTGTGTATACCATAAGTTCAGTGGGAGTAAATTTATAATTTTGGTCTTATATGTAGATGATATTTTGCTTGCTAGTAATGACATAAACTTTCTTAAAGAAACTAATAAATTTCTTTCAAACAAATTTGAAATAAAAGATCTTGGTGAGGCATCTTTTGTATTAGGAATCCAAATTCTCCGTGATCGCTTACGAGACTGTTGGGTATGCCCACGTATATCTCAGTTTTAATGTAATAGAATTTATTAGATTTGATTGATCCATCACCTAAGTTTTATTTCATGGACTTTAGACCCACATGTAAGAAGTATTTATACTTCATTTTTTTAGGTTGTCCATTGTTATAGAATAGGCTTAGAAATAGGGCAAGAAGATCAAGATTCAAGAAAATCACATTTTGAGTGAGCCATGCGCCTATGCGCCTATGCTCCATGCGCCTTCTAGCGCGCGCATATAAGCATTCTTCTAAGAAATGCTATGCGCCTCATTTTGATCATATGCGCCATGCGCCTCATATGCCTTAGCGCGCACATTCTCTATGCGCCTCTTGGCTCAACGCGCCTCAAAGTGTTTATTCAACACTCAGTGATTTATTGAAGATTCAAAGACTTGAAGAGAATTCAAATTACGCCAATGATCCAACGGTGGTTAAAAGATGCATATGCGCCTAATCTATTGACACGTGTCCACAACGGTCACATTTATGTTGAGTGTCAAAATGGCCATAATATATGCATGCTCCAATCAACGAGCGACAACTCATCTTATCCACAAGGATCTCCAACGGCTAGTTTTTTGAAGTTCACTATAAATACCCCATAACTTCAACATTTTGAAGTTGCTGAGTTTTGCTAAGAATTTCAAGAATTTCTCTCTCAAAGCATTTGTTGAAGATTTGAAGATTGCCTTTGTTTTTCCAGAATTCCTCAAGAACATCTTCATACCTTCATCCTTAGCCCAGATCTTCAAGCTATAACACTTTAGTTTCATTGTGCACTAAATCATAAAGATCTAAAGAGCCTTGATACTAAAATCACACACGCACCTCTTTAAGTTTGATCACTTAGATCCTTCTTTTAGAGATACACCGGTTATTGTTTTGGATTTGTTCATTCATAGAATATTAGATCTTGAGTTAGTGTAGAAGCTCAAAAGTTGTAATTTGTAACACTCTCTCATTATATAAGATCTCCATTAGAAATCCAAGACTAACCATCTTGGTAGAGGACGTAGATTTTTCATTGATCGAACCTCTCCAAATAGCTTGTGTTATTATCTTGTCATTTACTTTCAAGTTATTATCTTCACTCACTATTTGCTTGTTTACTCATTGTAGATTGATTGATCTGAATTGACTTGTGTTGTTAACTCATTTGCCTTAGTTTCTTATTTCACCCACTTTGAGCCAAAATACTTAGAGTGTGTGTGCGCCCCCTTTATCATACTTTGCGCCTATTTACATTACTAAATTCCGCTGTGCATTTCACTCACTCACTTAGGCGCATATCATAACGCTTATTTGATAAAGTGCGCATTTGCAATTGAGTTTATCAAGGGTACGAAAAGAATTTTAAAACAGCTATTCACCCCCCCTCTAGCTATTTTTCATACCCTTGTTGCCCTTTGGGACCAACAGAGACATTTTAGGATTATCACAAAAGGCCTATATAGAAAAGGTATTAGAAATGTTTAGCATGCAGAACTGTAAACCACATGACACCCCTGTTTCTAAAGGAGACAAGTTTATTCTCAAACAGTGTCCTAAAAATAATTTTGAAACCAAGTATATGGAAAATATCCCTTATGCATCAGCAGTAGGAAGCTTAATGTATGCGCAAGTCTGTACTCGTCCAGACCTTGCATTTATTGTTGGGATGCTTGGTAGATACCAAAGCAATCCGGGGAGAAAACATTGGGTTGCAGCCAAAACAGTGATGCGATACTTACAAAACACAAAGGACTACATACTTACATTTTCAAAGTCGGATCATCTTGAGATCATTTGGTATTACGATTCCGACTTTGCTGGATGCCAAGACAGCTGTAAATCAACGTCTGGATATGTCGTCACATTAGCCGATGGAGCAGTTTCTTGGAGAAGTGCCAAGCAGACACTCGTAACTTCCTCTACCATGGAAGCCGAGTTTGTTGCTTGTTTAGAGACATCCAATCAAGCTTTATGGCTGCGTAAGTTTATTGAGGGACTGCGAATTGTCGATAGTGTCGAAAGACCTATTAAGTTATATTGTGACAATCGGGCTGCAGTTTTGTACTCCAACAATAACAAGAGTTCATCAAATTCTAAGCATATAGACATTAAGTTTCTTGTTGTAAGAGAAAGAGTACAAAATGAACAAATAGAAATACAACTTATCGGAACAAACTCCATGTTAGCGGATCTGTTTACTAAGGCGTTATCACCTTTAGTGTTTCACGAGCATGTTGCTCATATGGGTGTAACAACTTTTGATAACATTTAATATAGTGGGAGTTTATGTTGTTCTTTCATTAATTGTTCTCTTATTTTTTAAGTTTTGATCTCATTTGGTTAAGTTGGACTAGTTGGAAGAATATAGATATATTCATTATGTTCCATGCTACACATCTACACTTTTGATCTATGTCATTTAGTTGGATATGTACATGTGATTATTGTGGGTTTAGTTGTGAATCAATTACAACGACTGCCCCTTTAGTCCTTGTACTTGTATGACTAATGGACGGGATTGTTATAGATGACAACAAGGTGCACATTAGGGTTGTCATTTGTATTATACTTATGATTTTAAGGAAAGACATTGTTATGCAACCCAAGTGGGAGATTGTTAGAACATGGATTATATAACAAGTCATTATTTATTCCATACATGAAATCATACTTATAATGTTAATATAAAGTGTAGTGAATTAAAATAATGTGTAGAATTCTTGGATGTAATATTACCTATTTTTGATGGGCAAAAAGGTAATTTCACATCACTTAATATGAAATGGTGTAGTCCCTAAATGAAGTGTCTATTTGTTTCTTATATAAAGGGTCTTCCATCAACCCAAGAAACATACTACATTTTATTATTCTCTCCTACATAATCTTCATATTGCTAGAAGTTCTTGAGAGAAAAAAAGGCACTCATCATTTAGAAGTATTACTTTCCCTACTTCTTCATCATCATTCTCCCTAAAGACAACATCATGGATTCAACAGGTATACGCTTCCGCCTCCATCTCTTTCTCTAACTTATTCCAGAATTGAGTATGGCATTCATGGGTTAAGATTGTTCCAACATGAAGAACACACACATCTCGGTCATGGCCAGGTCGCAAGATTGCCCCTCATGACTCTCATATGCCCCGGCTTTTCTTGACTATCTTTTGTGGCTCTCTCTCTCTTTGTATTTGACTTCTCTCTCTCAAGCACACACAATATGGTGGATGTCACTTTGTTCGTAATTTTTATCAATTTATTTATGATTTTGACTTCACAACACAAGAAAGGATTAGGGACAAATAAATGAAAGCATATCCTTAAGACAAAGACTTGCATGCGGAATGCCATACCCGTCTCATCCATGAGACGGGTTTTTTTGACCCGCCCGATTTTTTTTGGTTTTTTTTTTTCGGTTTGTCAAAAGTAATAGTTACTATAACTTAATGTAATGACTGTATACATACAAAGTAACAGTTTGTATACATAAAAGTAATACATATCTACAGAAAAGTAACAGTGTTTTTTTCTATGTTTTCTTCGCTTGCCAAAAGTAATACTTATTACAACTAAAATGTAACGAACGTGTTACTTATATGTAATAATGTTTATACATAATTGTAACACATACGTATAGAACAAGTAATAATTCAACCATTTACATTTTTAGAGCTAAAAACACTTGATTAGTGTTACATGTAAAAGTATTATATTATCTATAGAAATATGTTATAATTTCTTTTATTAAAGTGTTACATTTACTTGTACAAACAATTACATTCATATATATAAGTTGTTACTTTTCAAATGTTACTTCCTTTCAAAAAATTAAATCAAAACACAATATTTTACATTTTTTGCAAAAGCATTATTACATTTCAGTATAAATGATAATTACATTTAGATATTGTTTGGGTTACATGTAATTATAGTTAGTATTACATTTGAAAAAAATGGGTAAAACGAGCTTTTGTTTTTTAAAACAGGTGTTACGTTTACTTATGAACAATGTTACTTTATATGTATACAGTCATTACATTAAGTTATGATAACTATTACTTTTGGTAAACGTCGGAAAAGCCGAAAAAATAATATAAAAACTCAAAAAAAACCATTTTTTTTTGTGTGTGGGGGGGGGGGGCTATGGGAGGCTGTCACATGGCGGGTCATGCCCCATGGGTCCTGGAGCGACCCGTCTCATACATGAGACAGATCCCCTTGTTCTCATGGAGACCACCTCTATCCTTAATGGCTATTGTTCAGTTTCGGGTTACTGAATTTCATAAGACGACACTCTAATTACAGTTAAGCACTTCATTAGTTAATATTTTCCGTATATTGGAATGTTAAACTAAACCTAAAGTAGGTTGCTAGCCAGACCCTCCACCTGAGTCCAAAAAAGAGGGGTTCTTAATGAACCAAGTGGACCACTGTACATCTTGTTTTATATCAACTTGGGAAACCATTTATAACTATTCAATTGCAAGTCCATTTAGTTTTTTATATCTAAAAAGAATCCAAATACTCGCATCGTCGCCACTAAATTTAGGGTAAACTTCAAATAATAAAGCACTCTTAAATTTAAACTAACACCCTGATTTATTTATATGGTGAGGCCAGTCCCTTCTTCAGGAGACCATGGCTAACGCCATTGAAAGGCAGATATCTACTTGGTAGTCAAACGAAAGTTTTTTTTTCTTTGCATGTCTTCTGCTCTTCACATTAGAAGAAATAACTATAGTTAGTTAAATTGTTTCATACACTGTCATGGAAAACAGAAATTACTCCTTCACTAAATTAATGTCAGTTTTTTTTTTTTTTTGAAGAAACTTTAAGAACGGTATGCTTACACAAATATATCATTTTATAAGAAGAAATTAAAAATGAAATATATATATATTTATATTACGAGTAATTCTTATAAAAATCCGCCAAGGATTAAATCCGCTAAGGATTTACCCTTGCCTGTCCCAAGCCAGGATAAAGGATGAGGGTTGCGGTAGGCATGTGACAGCCAGCGTAAAAACTTTGTCACATTTCTTATGACATGAATCCGAATATGAATATCGTTGGGGCGTTCCCTTCACAGCGACGCGCTACACTTCCTAGGCCTGGGTGTAGTGATAAGTATGCAAAGGTTGCTAGGTCGTCGCCCGGAAGCGACGCGCCACCTCGGCGCCCGGGGGTGGTGTCAAATATGCAAGGGTTCCTGCATTGCGGACGAGTGCGGGTAAAGAAGCTAGTCCATGGTGGGGGTAAGATTAGTGGGATGCGCTTTGGAACTTGGAACATAGGCTCTTTGACAGGGAGATCAGCAGAAGTGGTGGAGGTTATGAAGAGGAGGAACATTCACATAATGTGTCTACAAAAAACTAAGTGGGTTGGAGAGAAAGCTAAAGAAATAGCACCTTTGGGTTTTAAGCTTTGGTATTCAGGAAAGGAGAAGGGTAGGAATGGAATAGGTGTCATTATTGACAAGGAGTATATCGATGATGTTGTGGAGGTGTACAGGAAGAGTGACCGGATTATTGGTATTAAACTTGTGGTTAGTGATGCGATTATAACTATTATTAGTGCCTATGCACCACAAGTAGGGTTGGACGCATCTATTAAACAAGAGTTCTGGGAAGATTTAGAAGAGGTTGTGCAACGCGTACCTGGTGGTGAGAAGTTAGTCGTTGGTGGCGATCTTAATGGACATGTGGGGTCTAGTCGACATGACTTTGAGAGCATTCATGGAGGTTTTGGTTTTGGGGAGAGGAATGAAGCAGGGAACGGGATTCTGGAGTTTGCGATGGCATATGACTTGAGTATAATTAACACTTGGTTCAAGAATAGAGAATCACACTTGGTGACCTATAGAAGTGGAGGTAATAAGTCTGATTGACTTCTTCTTAGTAAGAAATGCTTGTAGAAAGAGTTACACTGACTGCAAGATTATTTAAGGTGAAAGTACTGCAACTCAACATAGACTTGTGGTACTTGATTTTCGAAGTAGGATAATTTCAAGGAAGAGAAAACCACTAGTAGAACCTAGAATCAAGTGGTGGAGGCTTCAAGGGGAGAATCAACAGAGATTTCTAGCTAAGATGGCCACTACTGGTATTTGGTTGGGTAATATGGAGGATATGGATATAGATTCAACCTGGACTAAGATGGAGCATACCATAAAGGAGGTGGCAAGAGAAATCCTTGGAGAATCTAAAGGAAGTGTGCCACAAAGTAAGGATACATCATGGTGGAACGAGGAAGTAAAGCAAACGATAAAGAGCAAGCGAGAATGCTATAAATTATTGGGAAAATGCAGGAGTGAGGAGAACTATGAGAAGTATAAGGAGGCTAGAAGAGAAGCAAAGAAAGCAGTAAAAGATGCAAGAGCAAAGGTGAATCAGAAACTTTATGATAGATTGGATACAAAAGAAAGGGAAAAAGACATCTATAGACTTGCTCGTATGAGGGATAAGAGGACACGAGACATTGGGAGGGTTAAATGTGTTAAGGATGTAGACCAAAGAGTGTTGGTCGGGGATAAAGAGATAAAAGATAGGTGGAGTTCGTACTTCAATACCTTGTTTAATGGCAATCAAGAGCAGGATATTGGAGATATAACTATCCCTTCGAGTATGATTAATCGAGATTTTATGCGGCGAATTCAAAAGGGTGAAGTGGAAATGGCGATGAAAAAGATGGATTAAAGAAAGCCGTAGGGCCGGATGGAATACCAATTGAGGTGTGGAGATGTTTTGGGGAGAGGGGAATAGATTGGTTAACAACACTATTCAACAAGATATGGAGAAGTAACACAATGCCATTGGAGTGGAGAAAAAGTACCCTAATCCCTTTGTATAAGAACAAAAGTGATGTCCAAGATTGTGCCAACTATCGAGGGATCAAACTAATGAGCCATACTATGAAACTTTGGGAAAGAGTGATTGCACAACGGCTAAGAAAAATTGTGAATATTTCGGATAACCAATTTGGATTTATGCCCGGCAGATCGACTATGGACGCAATCTATCTTATGAGACAAATCATGGAGAAATATCGAGATAAAAAGAAAGATTTGCACATGGTTTTCATTGATTTGGAGAAAGCGTATGATAAAGTGCCAAGAGAGGTACTTTGGTGGGCTTTAGTAAAGAAATGCGTTTCAAAAAAATATATTGATATTATCAAGGACATGTATAATGGAGTTAGTACTAGTGTATGGACAAGCGTTGGGAAGACAGAAGAGTTCCCTATCACGATTGGAGTGCATCAAGGCTCTGCAATTAGTCCTTTTTCTTTTTGCCCTGATAATGGATGAAGTGACGAGGTCAATCCAAGATGATATTCCATGGTGTATGTTGTTCGCAGATGATATTGTGCTGATTGATAAGACAAAAGAAGGTGTTGAAAGTAAATTGGAGTTGTGGAGACGCACTTTGGAATCTCGATGTTTTAGGTTAAGCAGAAGCAAAACTGAATATATGGAGTGTAAATTTAGCAAAGTTGGAAGCAGAGAGGCAGGAGTGATCACATTCGATGGAAAGATTGTCCAAGCTTCCGAGTTCTTTCGCTATCTTGGATCTATTATCCAAAAAGATGGAGAATTGGATGGAGATGTGGCTCATAGGATTAAAGCAGGTTGGTTGAAGTGGAAGAGTGCCACAGGGTTTATTTGTGATCGTGGCATGCCAAATAGATTAAAGGGAAAATTCTATCGTACGGCAATTAGGCCTGCATTGCTTTATGGCACTGAATGTTGGGCCGTGAAACAGTGTCATATTCATAAGATGAATGTAGCGGAGATGCGTATGCTACGATGGATGTGTGGGCATACAAGAAAAGATCGATTGAGAAATGAGGTGATCAGGGGTAAAGTAGGAGTTGCGCCCATTGAGGATAAAATGAGGGAGCATCGTCTAAGGTGGTTTGGTCATGTGAGATGGAGACCGAGTGATGCACCGGTTAGGAGGCCTGAAGAGTGGAGAAGTGATAAAATGGCGAGGGGTAGGGGAAGACCCAAGCAAACTTGGATTAAGGTGATTGAAAATGATATGAGTTTACTCGGAGTGGATGAAGATGTGGCGTTGAAGAGGCGGGAGTGGAGGGCGAAAATTCATGTGAATGATGGAGGTTGATCGTACTTTTTATTATTATTATTTATTTATTTTATTTTATTTTATTTTCTCCATCTTTTTCCTCTCTCTATCTCTTTCTCTCTCTCTCTCTCTCTCTCTCTCTCTCTCTCTCTCTCTCTCTTCCTTTTATCACGATGACATATGAGGATTCATGTTAGCCGACCCCAAATTATTTTGGGACTAAGGCTTTGTTGTTGTTGTTGTTGTTGTTGAGTAATTCTTATAAAATCTGGGTATTCATCACTAGGAAAAACATGGTTGTTAGGGACCTAAAAGTGTGAAACTTACGGTTAATTAAATTAACGGTAAATATGACACTTTAAAGACCCTAAAAGTCATGTTATTCATAGTGTCAGATTTGGGAAGATTAGTACTCCCTCCGGTCCAAAATAACTGTTACTTTTGAGCTAAAATTTTGGTCCAAAATAACTGTCACTTTTGAGCTAAATGTCCTTCTTACCCTTGCCTTGAAACTTGTTTTGCTTTATTAATTGTCTTAGTTGTGAGACATTAGTGTAGTAATTATGCATATTTAATAAGAGTAAATTTGACACTTTTATCACTAAATCATGATATTAATTGCTTTCCTTAAGAATTGTGAAAAAGCAAAAAAATACAGTTATTTTGGACCGGAGGGAGTATTTTTTTTCAAATTGATTGTTTTAACTTAGAAATTGAACACACTGTAAATTGAACACTTTTAACTCATCCCCATTCCGTTACTGAAAATAAATCAAATAATCGTATTAGAACCGAGACTTTCAAGTAATTAATGATTTCGTCCGAAAACAAATTTACATAAATGATGGACGTAGTAATATTAGTTAACCGAGGAGTGCATTTTTTAGGATGGAGAAAACCTTGTATTGATTTTCTCCTAACTTACTTTTTAATTAACACATAGATATCGTGTATTTAGTGAAAATTTTGGTCAAGTAACTTTAGTTTTAAATTACAATAACTTGTTAATAACCTGATGGGCTGTAACACAAATTTTTCTTTGACATGATACCAACCATAGGAATGGGAATCGTTAGCTACATAAATTTGTTTGTGGCGAGTAGAGAGTCCACAATTACCACTTCTCACATGTTTTGTCATCAATGATGAGTGATTAATTTGGTTAATGTAAAAATCCATCTAAACCACAATTAATCATACAAGTATACTGTAGTACTGTACACGGACTATAAAACTGATCAAGAGATGTGTTCAAATTATAACAATAATAACTGGTAGGTTAAAAGCTAATTCGCAGGCCAAGGTCCCCAACCCATATAATAAGGTGGGGGCCCACAGACCACCTTGTCTACGTATAAAGTCTCTTTTGATAGCTCCCTTGCCCGTTAGTTATCTCTCATCAACAAAGAGATAGAGAAGGTGTTTGAGTTTAAACTATAGGAATAGGAACGAGATGCAAATTAAACAAGGAAGAAGGAATATTTATACCTAACTTGAGAAGTTTCCAGTGAGCAATCTCCCTCCCCAACCCACCCCATATAAAAGAAATAAATTTGGTTAATTTCAGTGCCCACCCTTGAAATTTGGACAAGTCTCACTCCACTGTCCCTTTTATCAATCAATGGACTATTTTACCCTCAGTTGATTATATACCTCTCATAACTAAATTTAAATCACTACATAATCTCACGTTATAAAAAAATTGAACGTAATTGTCATACTTAAATTAATTCTCAATTGCCATTAAATATCATTTTTATTAATAAATAATGTCTATGAATTATACTTTTTTTATTCATGTTTTCGAATCAATAGAGAAGCATGCACATATGAATATTTTTAAACTTGATAATTATAAAGACATAAAAAATATATAAATTAATTATTTCAAAACTTACATTTTTACTTATTTTGAGTTGGAGATAACATGTTATGGATTTTAGAACTGAGAGATAGAAAAATATGCAATCTAAATTGTTAGATACTCATTAAGGTGGACATAGTAAAAAATTAGTCAAAATTAATATAAAAGATATGCTTGCTCATATATTTTAATTTTCTATGTTTATTTTTTGATTCTATCTTATAATGGAAAATAAATTTAATACAACACTTATGTTTAAAGATATATTTTGTTGGTATTATGTGAAATTTGTAATGATTTAAATTTAGTTAAATTATTACAAATCTCAAATAATACCAATAAAATATATCTTTAAACATATTGGCTTTAAATTTATCCACTTTTTCAAGTTTTTTTTTATCATCAATATAAAAATATGCTTGCTTCTCTATATTTATTTTGAATCAAAAGATGAATAAACAAAAGTATAATTCATATAAAATTATTTATACATAGAATAATATTTATTGAAAATGGATAATTTTTTTAAATACAAATGATTTTTAAGTGACTTAAATGTAGTTAATGAGAGATATTTAGTCAATTAAACAATAGTCGATTGATTGATAAAAGTATGATCACTGAGACGAATCTAAATTTCAAGAGAACAGTGAGATTTGTCCAAACTACAAGGTTTGACACTCAAATTAATCCGAAATAAATTTCTTTCGTCATCCCACTCCAAAAGTTGCCAATTTCCTTTTTTCTTTCCCTCTTTCTCTCTCTCTCTCAGTGTTAATTAAGGTCAACAGGCGTACATAAGATAGTACTCCCTCCGTCCCAAAATGATCTTTTCTCGTTTGGTATTTTTCATTATCCAAAAAATTCTTCACATTTCTACAACCTTAGGCTTAGAAGTGCCCAAACAAAACATGACTAGTGAATCACGTGTTCATATCCTTAAAAAGTTTGAATAGTCAAATGTGAAGATCATTTTGGAACGGAGGGAGTGGACCCGGAACTGCTGCACCGGAATTTGGTGCACCGCTGCACCGGATGAAAGTTACATACGTTATGTAAAACGTTTTCTACACAACGTTTTTATTGCGCTACACAATGTCAAAACGACCGAAATCAGGAGCTATCTAAAAACCGTTTTACATTTGCAGTACACGTTTTACATTAAGTAGAAAACGTTTTACATAACGTATGTAACTTTCACATCGGTGCAGGGGTGCAGCTAAGTCGTTGGTGCATCGGTTCGAAATCCCGGAGGGAGTAGTATTTGTAAGGGAGGGGGGTTTTGAATCTTATTAATCAGTCTATGTCCATGGGATGGAGAATCTGCTACTCGTGTTAATCTAAAATGCACCCACCGACTCTTCGAGGAGCTAGCTAGTTGTGATTACTAGTTGCCACAAGCCCACAACCACTATAACTTGTTACTCCCTTCGCCCCGAACTAATGTTCTTAGTTTGACTTTACACGAATATTAAGAAAAAGTAAATGTTGTGAGTATGAAAAAATAAGTAAGAGAAAGTAGGAGAGATAAAGTGGGTAAGGAGTTTTTGTTGTGAGAATGATAAATAGGTCCCATTGTCCATTTTAGTTAATAAAGCAACTAAGAACCTTAGTCTGAGACAAACCAAAAAGAAAAGTAAAAACCTTAGTTAGTCTGGGACGGAAGGAGTATCTTTCTTCTTCTTCTACTCAGTTTGGTCCTCACAATTAGTTTCAATTGTATTTGTCTCTCTCTCTCTCTATAAGTATATCTTATAAGTCTAAACCCTATCCGCTGCTGGAAGAATAATAGTTAGTTGCGAATGAAATGAACCAAACCACTACCTACCGGTTTTCATCAGGCAGCCGTCATTTGTTTTTAGTTAAATTTCATTATAGAGCTGAGTGAATTGAAAGACCTAACTCTTTGAGTTTAGTTTAGATCTAGAGAGAGGATGAATTTCAGTATGAGAAATAGTGGTAGACAAGGATTTTATGATGAAGAGGAACAACAAGAGCAACAAGGTAAACACCTTCATCATCATCATCATCATCAATACCCTTGTTTTAATTCTTCTTCTCCTAACTATGATGAACACCACCACCGTGGATGGTTAGACAGCCATGTTGGAGGTGGAGGTGGGCCTAATTCGGAGCTTGAGCTGTCAGTGATGGATACATCAACGGCTCATGATGATCATGAGTCTTCCAATACGAGAGGAGGAGGAGGAGGATCTGCTGTAGGGCAGGTGGTACCGGAGGTTGAAAGAGAGCACATGTTTGATAAGGTGGTGACGCCAAGTGATGTTGGGAAGCTGAATCGGTTAGTAATCCCAAAGCAGCATGCCGAAAGGTACTTCCCACTAGATTCATCCACAAACGAAAAAGGTCTTTTGCTCAACTTTGAGGATAGAAATGGAAAACCATGGAGATTCAGGTACTCGTACTGGAATAGCAGCCAGAGCTACGTGATGACCAAAGGGTGGAGTCGTTTTGTAAAGGAAAAGAAACTGGATGCAGGCGATATTGTTTCTTTTCAGAGAGGTGTTGGGGATTTGGGTAAGGATCGCCTTTTTATCGATTGGAGGAGACGCCCAGATGCCCCTCATCATCCCCAACTATTCCCCCATCATTTGAATTATTCATTCTTTCAAAGGTCAACAACACCTTCTTCTCCTTCTCCTTCTTTGAATATGATGAATAATATCATCCACCATCAGCACCACCACCCAAATCCAATGGTGCCATGGAATCCCATCTTCTTACAGAGTCAGCGAGGAGGAGGAGCGTATGGGTTGGGCCACAGTCAGGCTCCTCCTCCTAATTATAATTACAATTACGGGTACAACACCACCACAACCGCTAATACTCCATGCCAAGGGTCTGTAATTTATTTCAGATCATCATCAGCATCAGCATCAGCATCACTCCCACAGCAACAACTTGGAATGCAGGTTCAAATTCAACAGAGGGAATAAGTAGTGATCAAGTACAACCACTGCCGGTGGTATTCGAGTCTGTGCCGGTTGTTCATGGAAAAATAGCTGCCAAAAGGCTAAGACTCTTTGGGGTTAACATGGATTGCCCGATCGATTCACAGCCCTCCTCCACCAACACCAATGCCCCTTATGATCATCACTACAATACTACTTCTTCATCATCAACCATTCCTTACCTCCAATTGACCCCTAATTTCAATCCCACCCCATCTTCTTCATCTGACACAGCCAAGGCCTTGGATTTGGATATCTGAACCAAAAATGCCCCCGGCCTACACAAGAAAGAAAAATGACAAGGAAAAATAGATGGATGAATTCGACCATGTGCGGAAATAATTCATTACTATTCAAGTGAAAGAAAGGGGATTGCACAAAGCTCTAAATCTATCCTACCAAGACAAGTCCAGCCCCTTAATGCTGACTTGCCAATATTATACATTTTCTGGACTGACTATACGTCCATTTTTTGGTTTGATTAATTCAAACACATGAGCTGGTGGTATATTGATCTTCGCATTCAGAGGTTCCAATTTTAACGGTTTTTTTTTTTTTTGTGTGTGTGTAATATAATTTCATAGTTAATTATACATCTTCCCTTTATTTTTATTTTATTTTCCTTTCATTGATCAGTTGTTTTCATTAAAATATATAGAGGAGAGGTATAAATAGATGGGTGATGGTATGATTTTCATCAGATTTTCTGGTTGTTCTTCATTTTTAATTTCTTAGTTAGATAGTCCCTCATTCTCTCTCACACACACTCATAGAGACACACACTTGCTTTCTCTCTTCTGGATCTTGCTGCTAGGCTGCTAGCTGCTAGTTGCTGCTAATATAACAACTTTCAGTGACTTTTTAAAGGTTAAAGAATAGAAATGTGCAGCAAACAAAGCTACGTATGGGGTAGGTAAGTACTGGTGTTTTTTAATTAATATCTTCTCTCCTTAGCTTAAATTTTCTGTTTACTTAATTACATGTGATTGATATATTTTGCTAAAATTCTATTTATGCTTATCTTTAGAGGTATAGCCAGGTTCGTTTCTTTTGTGATTGTTGCTGCCTTGGGGACAATCCAAACTGCAGAGCTCTTCCATGAATAGGTATCAACATAAATGGAATCCTCTCTCTCTCTCTCTTTCGTTTTACCATTTTATTTGTTTCACTGATTCCTGCTATATACCTTCTCTTTACTTTTGCATTTCTTCTTTCACTTGAAAGCATCTCCCTTTTTCCCCATTTACTTCTACAATTAGTTACTTCTATCCGGCTTATAGCTGGTAATATTAATTACATCCTTTAAGAACAACACTTTTGAAATGCCCATTATCACTCCAACGTGAGTGTCCACTCCCTTCTTTTAAGAGTTTTTATCTACTCCCTCCCCTCCCCCCAATAATAAATGTCGCATTTGACTTGTCAACATCCTTAATTAGAAACGCAAATTTATTTTAGAACAAACTACTGTATACATTTACTATGGGATTGACGGAGTATACTCTTGAAAGTGCCTGATTAACTCACCTGGTTAAAAAACTAAAGCCCTCATCATCTTGGAATAAAAAAAGGTAGAGGCTATACCGTATTACGATTAATACTCATCTCCCAAGAAACAACTTCTTCAGCCGTCCACAAATGTATGCCTAAATTTTGTCAAAATTTACTCTTGATTTGAGTAAATTTGAACAAAATTTGGATATTTATTTTGTGGACAAAGGGAGTGGTATGCATGCTGGGAGTCTCAAAAATGTTTGAGCCGATCGACTAAGGTTTCTGTGTTATATGCGTAAAAGGTTATAAATATCAAAGACTTACGAGATTTCATACTTAACGTTTGAAAATTCCAAAACTAATATAGCAGACCTAATTCTTTCATGGATGAGAGGGACTACTTGCAAATAATGATCTGTAGCTAAGAATTATGGTAGTTGGATGAGGATAATCTGGGAATTGCAAACCTAGACTTGTTACTCATATTGTAAATCAAGTGATAGACCTATTTAGTGCTAAAAGTATTTATATATATGTGTGTGTGTGTCTCTATATATTGTAAATGCATTACTACTATCTTCATTCTATGATCAAAGATGATGTTCATGCATAATGGAAATCTTGATGTACCAATGGTATACTCTAATAAGTAGTAAGTGATAGCTTAGGCTTCATACGTTACTTAAATATATGCTCCCTCCGTTCCAGAAAGTTAGTATTTCTTTTTTTTTTTTGTCGTTACTACGGATGAACTTTGAGCAATAATTTAAGTTACTTTAATTATTATAATGAAAATTTACAACTTGTTAATGATACGCCATTATAATTACTATCAATATCAATTTTAAATTTTCCTTAAGATAATTAAAGTAACATAAATTATTGCTCAAAGTTCATTTGTAGTAACAATGAAAAAAAGAGACTAACATTAAGGAAGTATAGAAATACACACTCATATATATATATATATATATATATATATATATATATATATATATGCGCAGACCGAGAGAGAGAGAGAGAGAGAGAGAGAGTGAATGAGTGAGAAAAAGAGAGAGAGACTAACGTTCACCAAGGTCATTAGAGTTTATGCACAAGTGAAGTCGATTAGTTTTACTTGAGATACCTTAAATCATCATATCAGTGGACGCAAAGACGTCGCTTAGGGTCACACATTGCATATATATATATATACTCGTAGTATATATACACACAAAAAATAAAAACAAACACACACACACACACACACAAACATCTTCTACCTCTGTCCTTAAATGAGTGTCTAAATTTCATTTTAAGGGACATAATTTTTTGTACAATTTGGTGGCAAAATTCACATATAATCTTGTAATCCTCTTTACAAACATTTAGTTTTTGCAAGTATAAAGAGACCGGTGAATTTTTTTTTGAAAAAAAAACATTTAGGGACAAAGTTATGATCAAAATGGACACTCATTTTGGGACCAAAATTTCCTGAAAATAGACACTCATTTAGGGGTAGAGGGAGTATATGTTACTTCCATCTTCATGAATTACTTATATATATTACCATAACATCACGATTATATGGACAGCTGAAATCCTTATACTTGCCTTGTGATTGCTAATATACAGATATGTATGCAGTTCTGCTACTTGGATGCATGGTAAATTGGTAATTGATGATAAAGTCTAAGGTTCCATCCCAAAACCAATTGGCAATGGGAGGAGTAGCCCAGGATCTTTATATAGTCAAGGCTTGTTAATTCCCGATGTGGGATAATGTTTCTAACAATTGAGACTCAATTAAGACATTCAATTAATGCAACGTAGTGCTTACTTTTGAAAATAGACAACGTACTTGCTTATTGTGTATCAAATAATGCAACATAATAACTTTTTAGCCGCTACTACGTTGCATTAATTGATACAACTTACTTCAAGTACGTTTGTCAAATTGTTCGAACTTTGTACAACTACTTCAAGTACGTTTCACAATGTAAGAAGTCGCTACTACGTTGCATTAATTGATATAAATCGGACACTACGTTGCATAAATAGGTCGTTGGGCCAATTATTGAGTAAGATGATGCCTTCTATATAATCAAATATTGATGAATGAAATGAGATGCGTTTCTAGTCTCCTGGATCTGTATACTTTGTATTCGAATAATTAGGGCTTTCTCTTCGATGAAATTATAAAGTTAATTGATATCTTAATTAAGTCTAATGGTTTTGTAGGGGAAAAAAAACTCGATAGAAGAGGGAACAACTTGTAACAGTGCTTAATGCATTAAGTTAACGGCTAGCTAGCCATGCATGTGCCTTCAAGCTTTAACCAACATGATTGTAATATCATCTTTCGTTTCTCGTTTCACCAACAGTTTCTTGAAAACAAGATAACGTTTATAGATAGATAGTTGCACCTTGCAGCTTAGGCTCTTTCATGACAAACTAGGAGTAGGAAGTTAGGAACTGAGGGTTGGAATTTCAGTAAAGCTTAAACATATACTCCCTCCATCCCATTTGAAGCTTCACCATTTAGGTGATGGCACATAAATTAAGAAAAGTGATGAGTGTAAGAAGGGTTGTGAGAGGGAAGAAGTTAGTGGGTATGACAAGTGGGGCCTACAATTTAAATATGTGAGAGGGGAAAGTCTTAATTTAAGTATGTGAGAGGAAGAAATGAATGGGTATGACAAGTGGGCCCTATATTTTTTACCATTTTAGGAAATGATGAAGCTTTTAACGGGACACCCATTTGAGTAAAAGGTGAAGCTTCAAATGGGACGGAGGGAGTACTCCATATGTGCATATATTAAACATTGGAACCGACACCAGTAGTTTCTATATGCGCATTGTTTAAGTTAAATAGTCATGTCAAGGTCATTTTTATTTTTATTTTGGTAAAGAATTGAAATAGAATGCCTGATCGCGCGATTGAAATTAATATTCTTTGTAATTATTATCTATATAGGAATGGAAGGTTCTTTTTGTTGGTTGGAAGGACATTTGTCTTCTGGAGAGATTTAGAATTTAGCACTGAAGGAATTGAAGCTATTAAAGACGATGAGTCATGTGCTGGATTCAGGTAAGTGTGTATGCTGCTTTACATTACTAGCAATTTTGTTTTTCTATTTTTTTTAAATTCAGAAAGGGCATTGCCATTTAATTTAATTTTAATAAAATTTAAAGGCTAACCTCAATGTCTTTACTACTACCATGCATGCTTCACTCATCTGTCCCACTAGGTTTTGGACAGCAGAATTGCTACACATATACACTGCCTGGCTGCAGATTTTCGATCTTAGTATTTGGTATCTGTTGATACTAACTTGGATGATTTGCATTTGTTTGACTTTAAGGTATACAAAAATTCAAACCTGTAATTAAGCTAATCATCTTTTCTTCACTGTTTGAAGTTTTCTAGACAATAATTCTCCAAAATAAAATAAAGCAAAATATGTTTCCATGATCATAACATGCATGTATATCTCTAGCATACAACTTCTGAGTAATTGAGTTTTATGTTACTACTCCCGAACGTCTCAACTTCTAAGTTATGGGAACGCTATGTAGAAATTAAATAGTGTTGTAGTGTGTGATCTTATTGAATTCTCCATCCATTTTTTCATAAAGTAAAAAATAGACAATAGTTAGGGTACTGGTTATGAATGTGTTTAGTTTCTCTTTACAGGTAATGTTTTTGTGCATCATAAACGGAGAAATGATGCTTGCTGAACAACACATACTGCCTCTCTTCTGCGTTACCAGGGAGCGCTTACATTTTAAAGTATTATTCATCTACTTCACAAAGTCCAACACAATTAGAAATTGCTATGAATGTTATGTCAAAATCATTAGCAGTATTTATAGCTGTTTTTATTTTAGGCAAAATTTAAAAGTTTTTTAAAAATAATATTTAAGCCTACAAATTTGTTTTTTTTAGGTATATATTTTTATTCATTATGTTGGTATATAATATTTGAATTAATTTTTTATAAAATTTAAAGTCTTAATTTGTTATCCTAAAAATATAATGATTTACTAACTTTCTTTAATTATATTTTTAAGGGACGAGATGGAAATATAATTTAGCCTCTTCTTGAGTTGGTGGTGACGTAGTTAGTACGTGGTGGCATGTTGTGGATATTGTAATCACCAATACCAAAAAAAAAAAAAATCAAAAGCATCAAGATTTTCGTATAGTGGGTTTTGAGAATTATGTGAAGTGCCAAAGCTCTTTCACGACAGTTGGAAACTGGATGAAAGTTAAAACAAAAAAAAAATTGTCAGAAATTTAGTGAATTTTTGGATGCCAAGGGTAACAAACTGAGAGAGTAGAGAGCTGGTAAGGAAAAATGGTGAAGAGGGGGTTCTATTTATATTTAAAAATTGGCCAAAAACATTTTTTTTTTATTTTTTTTTTAACTTTCAAGCCATAGTAACGGCTAGGTTATTTAACTTGTCCAAAAAAAAAATGATAAACATTCTGCCAATTCCAATGGGCGCGCGCACGCTCACAGAAAAAAGCGTCACACGCACACGACCACCCATTGCACACACAGACACACGCACACTGCCACACACACACACACCAGCAGTCAACACTGCCCAAATGATCATAAAAACTTGAATTTAGACCATCCAAATCAGCGGTCTAAATCGCTGGTTTTTAAGCTCGAACCTTAAATAAGTACTGAACCGCCGGTACACGGTTCATCTGGTTTATTTGTTCCAAAGTTTTGACCGGTTTTCAATGGTTCAAAACTGCCGGTTTATCGGCTCAAAAGATGAATCGTTGGCATGTCAAATAGGGCTTGAAAAGTTAGTACGAAGAAGAATGGTAAAAAGAAATTAATCTCGGGGCATTTGTGATGGCTAAGTCTAGCCTCCCGTTACTTTTTATTTAGTTTGTTATATTAATTACATCTAGGGGCATTGCCTTCTAGGTTAAAAAAAAAATAAAAATCACGTGGTTTAGGGTTACTGGTCAATGTGCAAAAGGTGAAAATAATGATGTTGTATAAGTGTGTAGTTTGTTGCTTTATTAATTTAGTTAATAGTGCCTGTCTTTAAATCTAGCTAGGATAGGATATTAAACCACTTTGATTCTAGACAGGGTAGGTTAGTTTATGTCTACTTTTGCGTGAGGAAAATAACAAAACAAAAAGGTATCTACAGAAATAAAGCAAATCAAAATTAGCAGAAGTCGAGTTTAAGGGTAGAGAAAGGGAGTGTTAGGGACCACCCTATCCCTGTATAAATTGGAAGGCATCTAGCTAGCTAGTTAAGATCCAAATCATGTAAGTAGGTGATCTCTAGGTATGCATAGTAGGTAGGGCTGCGCCATGCCATGTCCACCCATTATCATTTATACACAGGTTGCATAATTTAGTAGTGTGTACTACTCACTGAAGGGTGCATTGCTCTGTTTGCACAGTCCAGACAACCCTAACTAAATCCTGCCTGCATCCGCTCCTTCTTCCTAAACTGCTACCTGCTCAACTCAACTCTCTCTCTCGTGTTTATCTCACTAACATTGATTCATACATGTATTATTAATCGGCTATTATCAAATCCAGTGGCCTATATATATATAAAAAGAATAATACTAGGGGCACAAAAAAGTCACAAAATTTTGCTCACAAAATTTTATGTGCAATTATTTTATTGGTGTTTGTTGATTAATGTGCATGTGCAAGAAATATCAAAAGTCTTAGTGGTTATGGTTATTTGAATAGTCTAGTACATTTACTAGTTGGTTCATGAATAAAGTAATACATGTATCTCTTTAATGATAAGTTAGATATCATGTAAAGTCACTCTAGAATTTTTCTATGTCTAGTATAAATAGTCATGTAATGGTTGATGCAAATGTATGAGTTGAAGAAATATAAAATAGCCTTCTCATCTATACTTCTCTAAATATTCTAAAGAAGACTCTTTAGACTTAGGCGTGATCACGCCTAAGTGAGACTTACCTTCTGCCCCACTTTATCTAAATTCCTCCATCACAAATATACTACCTTCCGATCCTAACAAGTGGCATCAGAGCTTCGGTTCTGTTGAAGGTAGATATAAAAAAAAGAGAGAGAGTTTGGCAAAATGGCCAATTCGAGTGAGTCACCACCTATCTCAATATTTTCCGGTGATAATTATGATCATTAGGTTGTGAAGATGAGAACAATCTTTTTTTTAAAGATTTGTGGGAGTACGTTGAAGACGGATTTGTAGAACCCGAAAGGGAGTTAAACGATGAAGCAAGGAGAAAATTTAGGAGGACCGAAAGAAGGATGCAGAGGCTCTTTCATTTATCCAACAAGGCGTGTCATCAGAGTTGTTCTCAAGAATAATGAGAGCAACTAGAGCAATAAAGCATGAGAGATTCTTGAAAAGGAGTTCCAAGGCGATTTGAAGGTAAAAAAAATGTCAATCTTCAAACTTTTAGGAGAGAGTTGGAGAATTTAAAAATGAAAGAAGCTGAAAGTGTTCAAAGTTATTATACTAGAGTGATGGATGTTATTAATCAAATGCGTGGGCTGGGTGAAGTTGTTGAAAATAGTCGAGTTGTTGAAAAAATTCTTGTTAGTTTACCTCCTAAATTTTATGGTATGGTGTCGATTATTGAGGAAACCAAAGATATTGCTACATTGACGATTCAAGATTTGATGGGTTCATTGAAGGCTCATGAGAAAATATTAGAAAGACACTCCGAAAATCTGTTGAGAGTGCTTTCCAATCTAAGCTCAATATTGGTTCGAATGAAGTTGAGAAAAGTGTTGAAAGTAGCAGTCAAAGAAGTGAAGATTCATTTAGAGGCGGTCGACATGGTGGAAACCAAGGAAGAGGCCGTGGTAGAGGTTCTAGAGGTGGAAGAAGACATAATTTTGATGGTGGTAGGCAAAGTCAAGATCGTGGAGGAAATTCACAAAATTCTCAAGGTTGTAAAATTTGCGGAAGGAATGGTCACAATTTTGAAGATTGTTGGTTTAGAGGCAAACCAAAGTGTTACCGTTGTGAAAAGTTTGGGCATAAAGAGAAAGATTGTAGGGTGAAAAATCCGTAACAAAGAGCAAATTTTATGGAGGAGAAAGGAAGTTAAGGGCACATGTTCTATGCTTGTCAAAGTGCAACCGAATGCAAGAATGATGTATGGTACCTTGATAGTGGTTGTAGCAAGCACATGACGGGAGATAAATCAATCTTTGTTGCTATGGATACCTCTATAGATTCACAAGTGAAGATGGGAAATGGATCTTTGGCGAAGGCGCAAGGAAAGGGTACTATTCGTGTGCAAACAAAGAAGGGAGAAAAACTCATTCATGATGTATTGCTTGTTCCGGAGTTGGATCAAAATTTATTGAGCGTTGGACAACTTGTGGAGCATGGATATGCAGTGAATTTCAAGGATAATTGCTGCAAGATTTATGAAAAAAATGGTTCACAACAATTGGTGGCTTCTATCAAAATGGAGAGAAATCGGAGTTTTCCCCTTGTTTTCAAGTATGGTGAAAATGTAGCTTTGAAGGCTCACATTCTTGAAGATTCGTGGTTGTGGCATAAGAGACTTGGGCATTTGAATTTTCATAGTCTCAAGTTACTTCAACAAAAGAACATGGTTCAAGGGCTTCCAAGGATTGAGGAGATTCATGAAGTTTGTGAAGGATGTGCACTTGGGAAGCATCATCGTCAATCTTTTCCGAAGAGTGGTGCTTGGCATGCAAAGGAGAAATTGGAGTTAATTCATACAGATGTGTGCGGTCCAATGAAGAATCCAACTCATGCCAAGAATAGGTACTTTATTTTGTTTATTGATGACTATTCTCGTATGACTTGTGTTTATTTCATGAAGCAAAAATCGGAGGTGTTTTCCATTTTTAAGAAGTTTAAATCTCTTGTTGAAAAACAAAGTGGTCATGTTATTAAATTCCTTAGAAGTGATAAAGGCAGGGAATATAATAATAATGAGTTTGACAAGTTTTGTGAAGATGAAGGAATTGATAAGCAACTCACGGTTCGCTATACTCCGCAACAAAATGGATTAAGTGAGCGAAAAAATCAAACGGTGGAAGAAATGGCTAAGTCGATGATTCATGCAAAAGAATTACCAAAGAGTTTTTGGAGTGAAGCTGTGAATACGGCCGTGTACTTAATTAATAGAAGTCCCACAAAGGCATTGTTCAACAAAACACCATTTGAAGCATGGAGTGGAAGAAAGCCATCTTTGAGACATTTGAAGGTGTTCGGGTGTATTTGTTACTCTCAAGTTCCAAAAGAAAAAAAGGAGAAATATAGATGAAGCAAGTGAAAAGTGTATCTTTATTGGGTATAGTACCATGTCAAAAGGCTACCGAGTTTGGAGTTTGAAAGACAACAAAGTTTTGATTAGTCGAGATGTGTTGTTTGATGAGAATGCTTCTTGGGATTGGAAGAAAAAAGGAATAGAAAATGGTGGAGTTTTTCACGGTGATGATGAAAGTGATGTTGAAGAAGAAAATATTGAAGACGGAGATCATGATGAAGATCATCCAAATAATGGTCTGGATTCACCCGGAATCTCTCCAAGAAGTTCAAGTTCAAGTTCATCCTCTCCCGGTTTCGCAGGAAAAAGGAGGAGTTTGAGTGATGTTTATGCAAGATGCAATTTTTGTGTCTTAGAACCAGAAAATTTTGAAGAAGCTTACAAGGAGAAAGAGTGGAGAAAAGCAATGGAGGAAGAAATTCATTCCATAGAGAAGAACAAGACTTGGGAGCTAGTTGAGAAACCAAATGACAAGGAGATCATTGGAGTGAAATGGGTTTTCAAAGTAAAGATAAATCCGGATGGGTCAATCAAGAAAAATAAGGCAAGATTGGTGGCTAAAGGCTATACACAACAGCCCGGAGTTGATTTTAATGAGACTTTCGCACCAGTAGCGAGGCTAGATACTATTCGAGCTCTTATTTCCATAGCAGCCCAAAAATCATGGAAGCTTTATCAACTGGATGTGAAATCTGCGTTTTTGAATGGAGAATTAGAAGAAAAGATCTATGTGGAGCAACCACAAGGTTTCATGCACAAAGGTGAAGAGGAAAAGGTGTACCAATTGAAGAAGGAATTATATGGGTTGAAGCAAGCGCCTCGTGCTTGGTATAACAACATTGATTCTTATTTTGCTCAAAAGGGGTTCAAGAAAAGCAAAAGTGAGCCAACAGTGTTTGTGAATACTGAAGGTACTTCTATTCTTATTGTTGCTCTTTATGTTGATGATTTGCTTTACACCGGTAACAATGAAAAAATGATCCTTGAATTCAAGAAGGATATGATGAAGAGATATGAGATGAATGATATGGGCTTGCTACATCATTTTCTTGGTATGGAAATTTATAAAAAAGAAGATGGTGTGTTCATTTGTCAAAAGAAATATGCTGAAAATATTTTAGCTAAATTTGGGATGCATGATTGCAATCCTACGGCAACACCTCTTGTGGTGAATGAAAAATTGTTGAAAGATGATGGAGCAAAAAAGGTTGATGGTTCGCTTTATAGAAGTTTGGTTGGAAACTTGTTGTATCTTACTGCAACAAGACCGGATATCATATTTGGTGCAAGTTTGTTGTCAAGATTTATGCAAGATCCGAGTCAAAATCATTTTGGTGCCGAAAAGAGATTGTTGAGGTACATTAGAGGTACTACAAATTTTGGCATCAATCCTATTGTTAAGTTGAGTGGTTATTGTGATAGTGATTGGGGAGGTTGCGTTGATGATATGAAAAGTACCTCCAGCTATGCATTTTCTCTTGGTTCGGGAATGATTTCTTGGTCATCAAAGAAACAAAAATCCGTGGATCAATCATCTGCCGAAGCTGAATATGTTTCAGCTGCTATAGCTACATCTCAAGCTATATGGCTTCAAATAATTTTGGAGGATGTTGGTGAGATTCAAAAGAAGGCTACTACAGTTTTTTGTGATAATAAATCTGTAATTGCTATGGCTAAGAATCTAGTTTTCCATAGTCGTAGTCGTTATATTGCGATCAAACATCATTTCATTCGTGAGGCTATTGAAGAAGGTGAGATCGAGCTCAACTATTACAAGAGTGAGGAGCAAGTTGCGGACATATTTACAAAGGCACTTCCAAAAGAAAAGTTTCAACAATTGAGGGAGTATCTTGGAGTTGTGGCAGCACATTAAGGGGGAGTATGTTGATTAATGTGCATGTGCAAGAAATATCAAAAGTCTTAGTGGTTATGGTTATTTGAATAGTCTAGTACATTTACTAGTTGGTTCATGAATAAAGTAATACATGTATCTCTTTAATGATAAGTTAGATATCATGTAAAGTCACTTTAGAATTTTTCTATGTCTAGTATAAATAGTCATGTAATGGTTGATGCAAAAGTATGAGTTGAAGAAATATAAAATAGCCTTCTCATCTATACTTCTCTAAATATTCTAAAGAAGACTCTTTAGACTTAGGCGTGATCACGCCTAAGTGAGACTTACTGATGCAGCGGAATACAACCTAGATCAACCACGACAGAAGATCTAGCACAAACGAAGGAATGAAACCTTCAACAAGCCAACAATGGCTTCTAGGGTTTGAACCCACAAAGTTGCAAAGGCAAACTTTAAAATCAATTAATCAAAAACTTGTTCAATACAAAGTTGGAAAAGAGTATTTATACCCTAACAACTAATTAAAACCCTAACCCTAAAAGTGGTTTAACAAAATACCAAAAATACCCTAAAATTGTTCAATTTAAACATAAAACAGAAACTGGGAATAATCTGTCCGTCAACAATGCGGGCGCTTGGCGTAGACCAGGCGGGCGCTTGGTATTTTTCCAGAAACTCGACAAACTGTCCAGGAGGTAAGCGGGCACCTGGTGGAGACCGAGCGGGCGCCTGGTCGCCGAATCTGCCCTGTGCTACATCATACACCCCCACTTTAAAATGAATCGTCACCGAATCATGTACAATAAACGAACCACGCCGTCCGGGAGTAGGCAGCTTGCACTTGTCACAGGAAGTCGTTTGTGTTGGATGTCGCGCAACAAGTACTGGTGAAACTCGAAATGCATCCCTCCGCTTAGCTCTCCGTGCTGCAGCAGCTAAACAATAGCCCGAGTAGTACCTGAAATAAAAGATTTCGGAGCACACAAGGAAACAATTCCTTTCCCTTTATCGATGCCAGGACGCACCCCTTTTTCTTTCAACGGGCATAAATTAAATTTGACCCCCTCCTTCACAAAACTAATAACATTAGTACGTCCAATGTGAGTAGAATCAATATCATAATGCCAAGGTCTCCCAAGCAATAACTGACACGCACTCATATCAACAACATCACAAATAGCCACATCCGAATAATTACCGATAGAAAAAGGAACGACACATTGTTCAGTTACCTTTAATTTACCGGTAGCATTAATCCACCCCACGTGATAGGGAGTTGGGTGCTTCTTTACCTCCAGTTGTAGTTTATCTACCGTCCCCCTAGCAATCAAATTATCACAGCTCCCACTGTCCACAATGATTTTTACTTTGTTATCCGCCACAAGCCCAACAGTGCAAAAAATACCATGTCTGTTAGGAGGTTCATCGACCGCTGGAGTTGTCAAGGTCACTTTATTACACACAAGTGCCTCATGGTCACCCTCATCAATTTCCTCATTCGGGTCTACCCAAATTTCCTGAACGTCATCATCACCCTCATTCTCTGCTACATGAACTTGCCCCCGATTAGGACAGTTATTAGACAAATGCCTAGGTTTCCCACAACGAAAACATTTATTACCAAAAGTCTTAGCATAGGGATTGGGATTCTGACGCCCCGCAGCTGGATTAGTACCCCTCCCCACCGACTGAGTCAGAACAGTATCCTGCTTCTCATTATTGGTTTTAGAGCCTGTGGACTATTCAGTTTCAACTACTGGGGATTTAGACCTCGAAGATTGTCCAATATTAACGGGTTGATGGGACTTAAAAATTGGGCTAAGTTGGTTATATTCAACAGTTTTAGCACGAGAGATGGCCCCATCAAGAGTTTGAACATGATATAATTGAACTTGAGATCTAATACTAGGGCGAAGACCATTCACATATCTTGCAGTTTGTTGCCCTTCTGATTCGCCCAAATCGTTATGCGCAGACAGTGTATGAAAACTGTGCGTGTATTGATCGACAGTCCGATTGTCCTGCTTGCATTCAAGAAAATTCTGATAAATTAACTGCTCAAAATCTGCAGGCAAAAATCGTTGTTTCAGAGCCATCTTCATACGACCCCATGTGCGAACTGGTAATTTATTCTGCCTCCTCCGGCTGTTATTAAACTGCTCCCACCATGTAGATTCCCCACCGCGAAGTTTGTAAGCCACATACTGCACTTTCTTCTCATCCGGAATATTTATCAAGGCAAAATATTTCTCTACCTCCGAAAGCCAATCTGTAAAATCCTCCATGTCGAGCTCCCCCGTGAAAAAGGGTAGATCAGCTTTAATTTTAGGAGACTGATCCACGGGTGCAGCGATAAAATCATCTTCACCCTCCGAATCTGAATCCTCTCCTCCGGCTGGCGGATTACGGTTGTTTCGACCGTTTCCCACAGGAACTGCTTGAGCCCCTGCCCGTTGCCGTCAGCGACCACCAACCTGCAAACCCTCCAAAACCCGCACAAGATCCGCATGACGAGCTGCAGCCTGTTCTTCACGCTGACGGTCTCGTTCTTCATCTTGACGGTGTCTTTCTTGGGCTTCTTGATTCATTCGCTCAAGAATTGCAAGAACAGTGTCGTTGTTGTTTCCGTCGCCGTTCACCATCTTCCTTGGATCTCACCTTACTGATACCAATTGATGCAGTGGAATACAACTTAGATCAACCACGACAGAAGATCTAGCACAAACGAAGGAATGAAACCTTCAACAAGCCAACAATGGCTTCTAGGGTTTGAACCTACAACGTTGCAAAGGCAAACTTTAAAATCAATTAATCAAAAACTTGTTCAATACAAAGTAGGAAAAGAGTATTTATACCCTAACAACTAATTAAAACCCTAACCCTAAAAGTGGTTTAACAAAATGCCAAAAATACCCTAAAATTGTGCAATTTAAACATAAAACTGGGAATAATATGTCCGTCAACAGGCGGGCGCTTGGTATTTTTCCAAAAACTCGACAAACTGGCCAGGAGGTAAGCGGGCGCCTGGTGGAGACCGAGCGGGTGCCTGGTCGCCGAATCTGCCCTGTGCTACATCACTTACCTTCTGCCCCACTTTATCTAAATTCCTCCATCACAAATATACTACCTTCCGATCCTAACAGTGTTTTTAAGTAGAGTTTATCGATGCAACTAATAAAATATCGCAACCTCATTTTGTGAGCAAGATTGTGTGAGCTTATTTTGTACCCCTCATATAAAAATACTTATATATGCTAGCCTATATGTACTCACTTTATTATCATTTTTTACCTTTACCAACGCTTCTCCTTTTCTTTATACTCTCTCCGTCTTAGTTTAAAATTCTTACTTTCCTTTTTGGTATGTCCCAGTTTAAGGTTTTTAGTTGCTTTATTCCTTAAATGGCAAAGGATGAATAGTGTTTTGGACATCCTTGTCCTCATAAAATTCATATATTACAAAAAAAAAAATCAGTTGCTTATCTACTTTTTACCCATTTGTTTTATGAATGTACAATTATATCCTCCACCCACTACTATTATTGACCCAAGTTTGCCTTAATTCTTTAATAAGCGTGTCAAGTCAAACTAAGAACCTTAAATAGGGACGGATGGAGTACTAGTCTTTATATTTATCCGGTGCGAAGTGCAATAAATTTATAAAATATAGATTTAATGATTTTAAAAATAATTTAATAATTCATTTATCTAACAATGCAATAATGAGGTATCCTTACTAATATAACTCATTTAAATGTGTATTTAATTTATCTATAAATAATGCATTTATTATATCTCAGTAAAGTTTAGAAAAATGTATTAAGACTATATCCAAGTTAGAGCATCCACAATAGTAGAGCTCTTTCAAAGAGCTTTTTTGTGATTCCAATATGCCACATCATATCCAAGTCAACAAAATAAAAAGCTAAAGCTTTTTCTACAATGATAGAGCTTTTTCATTAACTTTTTTGTGCCCCCACATTCAACATTAAAATTACCATTAACCAATTAAATACTACAAATAATTAATAAAATAATAGATAAACATGGGAAAGTGGTGAAAATTAATGTAAAGAGCTCTTGAAGAGAGCTCTTTGTGGAAGGAGTTGGTTTTTAGGAAGGATTTTTTTTAGCTTTCTCCACAATGGGAAATAGCTTTAAGGAGCTTTTTCATAGAAATAAGGATTGTTGAAGTGTTATTGTTAGTACCCCACTATGCTTAATCTCAACTTAATCATAGTAAACATGTTTTGATAAATAAATAATCAAGATCCATTGATTACATGATGCATACAAAGACCTGAGCACAGGCAACCCAAGTACAAGTTCAACAGCTAAGCCATTCTGCATCTACACAACTCAACAGCCAAACCATTACATGATCTACCTATCATCTATACATTAAACAAACTGAAGAACCATCTCTTACAGAATCTCTTACATTCAAATGAATTATCAATATGCAAATTACAAACAAGCTTCAACAGAAAATGCCTCAAAGGCCCAATAGCTAAGACACTCTGTTTGAACAGCTAAGACTGATCTTGGCCAACAGGTTTCTCTGCCACATCAGATCTTTGAAGAATGATTATTCCAATGATAGAACATTCTCCCAATCATTAGAATAACTCATATTGAAACTTGATCAAGCCTGCATAGCCTTCACCTCAACTGATAAGGCATCTAATGGAAACTGACAAGTGTCTCAGTCAAACCTTGACTTTCTCCAGTCAAGAAGATTTATTACTCCTCTGCACCTTTGTCCCCCAAAGGCTATAATGTAGAGAACCATTTGGTCTCAAACGCTTTTAGGACCATTATTTGTCTCCAAACGTTCATTTAAAGCACTATTTGGTCCCAAACGCTCATTTAGGGAATTATTTGAGCCATATTGGCCCAAACACTAATGTATAGCACCATTTAAACCACTTGGTCCCAAACACTAATGTAGAGAACCATTTGTTCATAAACTCTTTTATGATCCTTATTTGGTCCTTTACGCTCATTTAGGGAATCATTTGGGCCATATGAGCCCAAATACTAATGTAGAGCACCATTTGGGCCATTTTGGCCCAAACACTAATGTAGAGCACCATTTGGTCTCAAACACTTTTAGGATCATTATTTGTCCATAAACGTTCATATAAATCACTATTTGGTCCCAAATACTTTTATGATCCATATTTGGTCCCAAACGCTCATTTAGGGAATTATTTGGGCCATTTGGGCCCAAACACTAATGTATAGCACCATTTAGACCACTTGGTCCCGAACACTAATGTAGAGAACCATTTGGTCACAAACGCTTTTATGATACTTATTTTGTCCTTTACGCTCATTTGGAGAATCATTTGGGCCATATGAGCCCAAATACTAATGTAGAGCACCATTTGGGCTATTTAGTCTCAAACACTAATGTAGAGCACCATTTGGTCTCAAATGCTTTAATGATCATTATTTGTCCCCAAACGTTCATGTAAAGCACTATTTGGTCCCAAACAGTTTTATGATCCTTATTTGGTCCCAAACGCTCATTTAGGGAAATATTTGAGCCATTTGGGCCCAAACACTAATGTATAGCACCATTTAGACCACTTGATCCCAAACACTAATGTAGAGAACCATTTGGTGACAAACACTTTTATGATCCTTATTTGGTTCTTTACGCTCATTTGGGGAATCATTTGGGCCATATGGGCCCAAATACTAATGTAGAGCACCATTTGGTCCCAAACACTAATGTAGAGAACCATTTGGTCTCAAACACTTTTAGGATCATTATTTGTCCCCAAACGTTCATGTAAAGCACTATTTGGTCCCAAACAGTTTTATGATCCTTATTTGGTATCAAACGCTCATTTAGGGAATTATTTGGGTCATTTGGGCCCAAACACTAACGTATAACACCATTTAGACCACTTGGTCCCAAAAACTAATGTAGAGAACCATTTGGTCAAAAACGCTTTTATGATCCTTATTTGGTCCTTTACGGACATTTGGGGAATCATTTAGGCCCAAATACTAATGTAGAGCACCATTTGGCTCATTTGGGCCATTTGGTCCCAAACACTAATGTAGAGCACCATTTGGTCTCAAACGCTTTTAGGATCATTATTTGTCCCCAAACGTTCATGTAAAGCACTATTTGGTCCCAAACAATTTTATGATCCTTATTTGGTCCCAAACGCTCATTTAGGGAATTATTTGGGCCATTTGGGCCCAAACACAAATGTATAGCACCATTTAGACCACTTGGTCCCAAACACTAATGTAGAGAACCATTTGGTCACAAACGTTTTTATGATCCTTATTTGGTCCTTTACGATCATTTGGGGAATCATTTAGGCCATATGGCCCCAAATTCTAATGTAGAGCACCATGTGGGCCCAAACACTAATGTAGAGCACCATTTGGTCTCTAACGCTTTAAGATCATTATTTGTCCCCAAACGTTCATGTAAAGCACTATTTGGTCCCAAACACTTTTATGATCCTTATTTGGTTCCAAACGCTCATTTAGGGAATTATTTGGGCCATTTGGGCCCAAACACTAATGTATAGCACCATTTAGACCACTTGGTCCCAAACACTAATGTAGAGAACCATTTGGTCACAAACGCTTTTATGATCCTTATTTGGTCCTTTACGCTCATTTGAGGAATCATTTAGGTCATATGAGCCCAAATACTAATGTAGAGCATCATTTGGGCCATTTGGTCCCAAACACTAATGTAGAGCACCATTTGGTCTCAAACGCTTTTAGGATCATTATTTGTCCCCAAATGTTCATGTAAAGCACTATTTGGTCCCAAACGCTCATTTAGGCAATTATTTAGACAATTTGGGCCCAAACACTAATGCATAGCACCATTTAGATCACTTGGTCCCAAACACTAATGTACAAAACCATTTGGTCACAAACGCTTTTATGATCTTTATTTGGTCCTTTACGCTTATTTGGGAAATCATTTGGGCCATATGGGCCCAAATACTAATCTAGAGCACCATTTTGGACCAAACACTAATGTAGAGCACCATTTGGTCTCAAACGCTTTTAGGATCATTATTTGCCCACAAACGTTCATGTAAAGCACTATTTTGTCCCAAACAATTTTATGATCCTTATTTGGTCCCAAACGCTCATTTAGGGAATTATTTGGGCCATTTGGGCCCAAACACTAATGTATAGCACCATTTAGACCACTTGGTCCCAAACAATAATGTAGAGAACTATTTGGTCACAAACGCTTTTATGATTCTTATTTGGTCCTTTAAGCTCATTTGGGGAATCATTTGGGCCATATGGGCCCAAATACTAATGTAGAGCACCATTTGGGTAATTTGGTCCTAAACACTAATGTAGAGAACCATTTGGTCTCTAACGCTTTTAGGACCATTATTTGTCTCCAAACGTTCATTTAAAGCACTATTTGGTTCCAAACACTTTTATGATTCTTACTTGGTCCCAAACGCTCATTTAGGGAATTATTTGGGCCATATTGGCCCAAACACTAATGTATGGCACCATTTAGACCACTTGGTCCCAAACACTAATATAGAGAACCATTTGGTCATAAACTCTTTTATGATCCTTATTTGGTTCTTTACGCTCATTTGGGGAATCATTTGGGCTATATGAGCCCAAATACTAATGTAGAACACCATTTGGGCCATTTTGGCCCAAACACTAATGTAGAGCACCATTTGGTCTCAAACGCTTTTAGGATCATTATTTGTCCATAAACTTTCATATAAAGCACTATTTGGTCCCAAACACTTTTATGATCCTTATTTGGTCCCAAACGCTCATTTAGGGAATTATTTAGGCTATTTGGGCCCAAACACTAATGTATAGCACCATTTAAACCACTTGGTCCCGAACACTAATGTAGAGAACCATTTGGTCACAAACGCTTTTATGATCTTTATTTGGTCCTTTACGCTCATTTGGGGAATCATTTGGGCCATATGAGCCCAAATACTAATGTAGAGCACCATTTGGCCTATTTGGTCCCAAACACTAATGTAGAGCACCATTTGGTCTCAAATGCTTTTAGGATCATTATTTGTCCCCAAACGTTCATGTAAAGCACTATTTGGTCCCAAACACTTTTATGATCCTTATTTGGTCCCAAACGCCTATTTAGGGAATTATTTGGGTCATTTGGGCCCAAACACTAATATATAACACCATTTAGACCACTTGGTCCCAAACACTAATGTAGATATCCATTTGGTTACAAACGCTTTTATGATCTTTATTTGGTCTTTTACGCTCATTTGGGGAATCATTTGGGCCTAAATACTAATGTAGAGCACCATTTGGGCCATTTGGTCTCAAACACTAATGTAGAGCACCATTTGGTCTCAAACGCTTTTAGGATCATTATTTGTCCCCAAACGTTCATGTAAAGCACTATTTGGTCCCAAACACTTTTATGATCCTTATTTGGTCCCAAACGCTCATTTAGAGAATTATTTGGGTCATTTGGGCCCAAACACTAATGTATAGCACCATTTAGACCACTTGGTCCAAAACACTAATGTAGAGAACCATTTCGTCACAAACGCTTTATGATCCTTATTTGGTCCTTTACACTCATTTGGAATCATTTGGGCCATATGGGCCCAAATACTAATGTAGAGCACCATTTGGGCCAGTTGGGCCATTTGGTCCCAAACACTAATGTAGAGCACCATTTGGTCTCAAACGCTTTTAGGATCATTATTTGTCACCAAACGTTCATGTAAAGCACTATTTGGTCCCCAACACTTTTATGATTCTTACTTGGTCCCAAATGCTCATTTAGGGAATTATTTGGGTCATTTGGGCCCAAACACTAATATATAACACCATTTAGACCACTTGGTCCCAAACACTAATGTAGATATCCATTTCGTTACAAACGCTTTTATGATCTTTATTTGGTCCTTTACGCTCATTTGGGGAATCATTTGGGCCATATGGGCCCAAATACTAATGTAGAGCACCATTTGGTCCATTTGGGCCATTTGGTCCCAAACACTAATGTAGAGCACTATTTGGTCTCAAACGTTTTTAGGATCATTATTTGTCCCGAAACGTTTATGTAAAGCACTATTTGGTCCTAAACACTTTTATGATCCTTATTTGGTCCCAAACGCTTATTTAGGGAATTATTTGGGCCATTTGGGCCCAAACACTAATGTATAGCACCATTTAGACCACTTGGTTCCAAACACTAATGTAGAGAACCATTTGGTCACAAACGCTTTTATGATCCTTATTTGGTCCTTTACGCTCATTTGGGGAATCATCTGGGCCATATGGGCCCAAATACCATTGTAGAGAACCATTTGGGCCATTTGGTCTGAAACGCTTTTAGGATCATTATTTGTCCACAAACATTCATTTAAAGCACTATTTGGTTCCAAACACTTTTATGATCCTTATGTGGTCCCAAACGCTCATTTAGAGAATTATTTGAGTCATTTTGGCTCAAACACTAATGTATAGCACCATTTAGATCACATTGTCCCAAACACTTATATAGAGAACCATTTGGTCACAAACGCGTTTATGATCCTTATTTGGTCCTTTACGCTCATTTGGGGAATCGTTTGGGCCATATGGGCCCAAATACTAATGTAAAGCACCATTTGGGCCCAAACACTAATGTAGAGAACCATTTGGTCTCAAACGCTTTTAGGATCATTATTTGTCCCAAAACGTTCATTTAAATCACTATTTGGTCCCAAACATTTTATGATCCTTATGTGGTCCCAAACGCTCATTTATGGAATTATTTGAGCCATATTGGCCCAAACAATAATGTATAGCACAATTTAGACCACTTGGTCCCAAACATTAATGTAGAGAACCATTTGGTCACAAACGCTTTTATGATCCTTATTTGGTCCTTTACACTCATTTGGCGAATCATTTGGGCCATATGGGCCCAAATACTAATGTAGAGCACAATTTGGTCCATTTGGGCCATTTGGTCCCAAACTCTAATGTAGAGCACCATTTGTTCTCAAACGATTTTAGGATTATTATTTGTCCCCAAACGTTCATGTAAAGCACTATTTGGTCCCAAACGCTCATTTAGGGAATTATTTGGGCCATTTGGGCCCAAACACTAATGTATAGCACCATTTAGACCACTTGGTCCCAAACACTAATGTAGAGAACAATTTGGTCACAAACGCTATTATGATCTTTATTTGGTCCTTTACGCTCATTTGGGAAATCATTGGGGCCATATGGGCCCAAATACTAATGTAGAGCACCATTTGGGCCATTCGGGCCCAAACACTAATGTAGAGCACCATTTGGTCTCAAACGCTTTTAGGATCACTATTTGTCCACAAACGTTTATGTAAAGCACTATTTGGTCCCAAACAATTTTATGATCCTTATTTGGTGTCAAACGCTCATTTAGGGAATTGTTTGGGCCATTTGGGCTCAAACACTACTGTATAGCACCATTTAGAACACTTGGTCCCAAACACTAATGTTGAGAACCATTTGGTCACAAACGTTTTTATGATCCTTATTTGGTCCTTTACGCTGATTTGGGGAATCATTTGGGCCATATGAGCCCAAATACTAATTTAGAGCAGCATTTGGGCCATTTGAGCCATTTGGTCCCAAACACTAATGTAGAGCACCATTTGGTCTCAAACGTTTTTAGGATCACTATTTGTCCCTAAACGTTCATGTAAAGCACTATTTGGTCCCAAACACTTTTATTATCCTTATTTGGTCCCAAACGCTCATTTAGGGAATTATTTGGGCCATTTGGGCCCAAACACTAATGTATAGCACCATTTAGACCACTTGGTCCCAAATACTAATGTAGAGAACCATTTGGTCACAAATGCTTTATGATCCTAATTTTGTCCTTTACACTCATTTGGGAATCATTTGGGCCATATGGGCCCAAATACTAATGTAGAGCACCATTTGGGCCATTTGGTCCCAAACCCTAATGTAGAGCACCATTTGGTCTCAAACGCTTTTAGGATTATTATTTGTCCCCAAACGTTCATGTAAAGCACTATTTGGTCCCAAACACTTTTATTATCCTTATTTGGTTCCAAACGCTCATTTAGGGAATTATTTGGGCCATTTGGGCCCAAACACTAATGTATAGCACCATTTAGACCACTTGGTCCCAAACACTAATGTAGAGAACCATTTGGTCACAAACGCTTTTATGATCCTTATTTGGTCCTTTACGCTCATTTGAGGAATCATTTGGGTCATATGAGCCCAAATATTAATGTAGAGCACCATTTGGGCCATTTGGTCCCAAACACTAATGTAGAGCACCATTTGGTCTCAAACGCTTTTAGGATCATTATTTGTCCCCAAATGTTCATGTAAAGCACTATTTGGTCCCAAACGCTCATTTAGGCAATAATTTAGGCAATTTGGGCCCAAACACTAATATATAGCACCATTTAGATCACTTGGTCCCAAACACTAATGTACAGAACTATTTGGTCACAAACGCTTTTATGATCTTTATTTGGGCCTTTACGCTTATTTGGGAAATCATTTGGGCCATATGGGCCCAAATACTAATGTAGAGCACCATTTTGGACCAAACACTAATGTAGAGTACCATTTGGTCTCAAACGCTTTTAGGATCATTATTTGTCCACAAACGTTCATGTAAAGCACTATTTGGTCCCAAACAATTTTATGATCCTTATTTGGTCCCAAACGCTCATTTAGGGAATTATTTGGGCCATTTGGGCCCAAACACTAATGTATAGCACCATTTAGACCACTTGGTCCCAAACAATAATGTAGAGAACCATTTGGTCACAAACGCTTTTATGATTCTTATTTGGTCCTTTAAGCTCATTTTGGGGAATCATTTGGGCCATATGGGCCCAAATACTAATGTAGAGCACCATTTGGGTAATTTGGTCCTAAACACTAATGTAGAGAACCATTTGGTCTCAAACACTTTTAGGACCATTATTTGTCTCCAAACGTTCATTTAAAGCACTATTTGGTCCCAACACTTTTATGATTCTTACTTGGTCCCAAACGCTCATTTAGAGAATTATTTGGGCCATATTGGCCCAAACACTAATGTATAGCACCATTTAGACCACTTGGTCCCAAACACTAATGTAGAGAACCATTTGGTCATAAACTCTTTTATGATCCTTATTTGGTCCTTTACGCTCATTTGGGGAATCATTTGGGCTATATGAGCCCAAATACTAATGTAGAGCACCATTTGGGCCATTTTGGCCCAAACACTAATGTAGAGCACCATTTGGTCTCAAACGCTTTTATGATCATTATTTGTCCATAAACTATCATATAAAGCACTATTTGCTCCCAAACACTTTTATGATCCTTATTTGATCCCAAACGCTCATTTAGGGAATTATTTGGGCCATTTGGGCCCAAACACTAATGTATAGCACCATTTAAACCACTTGGTCCCGAACACTAATGTAGAGAACTATTTGGTCACAAACGCTTTTATAATCCTTATTTGGTCCTTTACGCTCATTTGGGGAATCATTTGGGCCATATGAGCCCAAATACTAATGTAGAGCACCATTTGGGCCATTTGGGCTATTTGGTCCCAAACAATAATGTAGAGCACCATTTGGTCTCAAATGCTTTTAGGATCATTATTTGTCCCCAAACGTTCATGTAAAGCACTATTTGGTCCCAAACACTTTTATGATCCTTATTTGGTCACAAACGCCTATTTAGGGAAATATTTGGGCCATTTGGGCCCAAACACTAATGTATAGCACCATTTAGACAACTTGGTCCCAAACACTAATGTATAGAACTATTTGGTCACAAACGCTTTTATGATCCTTATTTGGTCCTTTACACTCATTTGGGGAATCATTTGGGCCATATGGGCCTATATACTAATGTAGAGCACCATTTGGTCTCAAACACTAATGTAGAGCACCATTTGGTCTCAAACGCTTTTAGGATCATTATTTGTCCCCAAACGTTCATGTAAAGCACTATTTGGTCCCAAACACTTTTATGATCCTTATTTGGTCCCAAACGCTCATTTAGAAAATTATTTGGGTCATTTGGTCCCAAACACTAATGTATAGCACCATTTAGACCACTTGGTCCTAAACACTAATGTAGAGAACCATTTCGTCACAAACGCTTTATGATCTTTATTTGGTCCTTTACACTCATTTGGAATCATTTGGGCCATAAGGGCCCAAATACTAATGTAGAGCACCATTTGGGCCAGTTGGTCCCAAACACTAATGTAGAGCACCATTTGGTCTCAAACGCTTTTAGGATCATTATTTGTCACCAAACGTTCATGTAAAGCACTATTTGGTCCCAAACACTTTTATGATTCTTACTTGGTCCCAAACGCTCATTTAGGGAATTATTTGGGTCATTTGGGCCCAAACACTAATATATAACACCATTTAGACCACTTGGTCCCAAACACTAATGTAGAGATCCATTTGGTTACAAACGCTTTTATGATCTTTATTTGGTCATTTACGCTCATTTGGGGAATCATTTGGGCCATATGGGCCGAAATACTAATGTAGAGCACCATTTGGTCCATTTGGGCCATTTGGTCCCAAATACTAATGTAGAGCACTATTTGGTCTCAAACGTTTTTAGGATCATTATTTGTCCTGAAATGTTTATGTAAAGCACTATTTGGTCCTAAACACTTTTATAATCCTTATTTGGTCCAAAACGCTTATTTAGGGAATTATTTGGGCCATTTGGGCCCAAACACTAATGTATAGCACCATTTAGACCACTTGGTCCCAAACACTAATGTAGAGAACCATTTGGTCACAAACGCTTTTATGATCCTTATTTGGTCCTTTACGCTCATTTGAAGAATCATTTGGGTCATATGAGCCCAAATATTAATGTAGAGCACCATTTGGGCCATTTGGTCCCAAACACTAATGTAGAGCACCATTTGGTCTCAAACGCTTTTAGGATCATTATTTGTCCCCAAATGTTCATGTAAAGCACTATTTGGTCCCAAACGCTCATTTAGGCAATTATTTAGGCAATTTGGGCCCAAACACTAATGTATAGCACCATTTAGATCACTTGGTCCCAAACACTAATGTACAGAACTATTTGGTCACAAACGCTTTTATGATCTTTATTTGGGCCTTTACGCTTATTTGGGAAATCATTTGGGCCATATGGGCCCAAATACTAATGTAGAGCACCATTTTGGACCAAACACTAATGTAGAGTACCATTTGGTCTCAAACGCTTTTAGGATCATTATTTGTCCACAAACGTTCATGTAAAGCACTATTTGGTCCCAAACAATTTTATGATCCTTATTTGGTCCCAAACGCTCATTTAGGGAATTATTTGGGCCATTTGGGCCCAAACACTAATGTATAGCACCATTTAGACCACTTGGTCCCAAACAATAATGTAGAGAACCATTTGGTCACAAACGCTTTTATGATTCTTATTTGGTCTTTTAAGCTCATTTTGGGGAATCATTTGGGCCATATGGGCCCAAATACTAATGTAGAGCACCATTTGGGTAATTTGGTCCTAAACACTAATGTAGAGAACCATTTGGTCTCAAACACTTTTAGGACCATTATTTGTCTCCAAACGTTCATTTAAAGCACTATTTGGTCCCAACACTTTTATGATTCTTACTTGGTCCCAAACGCTCATTTAGAGAATTATTTGAGCCATATTGGCCCAAACACTAATGTATAGCACCATTTAGACCACTTGGTCCCAAACACTAATGTAGAGAACCATTTGGTCATAAACTCTTTTATGATCCTTATTTGGTCCTTTACGCTCATTTGGGGAATCATTTGGGCTATATGAGCCCAAATACTAATGTAGAGCACCATTTGGGCCATTTTGGCCCAAACACTAATGTAGAGCACCATTTGGTCTCAAACGCTTTTATGATCATTATTTGTCCATAAACTATCATATAAAGCACTATTTGCTCCCAAACACTTTTATGATCCTTATTTGGTCCCAAACGCTCATTTAGGGAATTATTTGGGCCATTTGGGCCCAAACACTAATGTATAGCACCATTTAAACCACTTGGTCCCGAACACTAATGTAGAGAACCATTTGGTCACAAACGCTTTTATAATCCTTATTTGGTCCTTTACGCTCATTTGGGGAATCATTGGGCCATATGAGCCCAAATACTAATGTAGAGCACCATTTGGGCCATTTGGGCTATTTGGTCCCAAACAATAATGTAGAGCACCATTTGGTCTCAAATGCTTTTAGGATCATTATTTGTCCCCAAACGTTCATGTAAAGCACTATTTGGTCCCAAACACTTTTATGATCCTTATTTGGTCACAAACGCCTATTTAGGGAAATATTTGGGCCATTTGGGCCCAAACACTAATGTATAGCACCATTTAGACAACTTGGTCCCAAACACTAATGTATAGAACTATTTGGTCACAAACGCTTTTATGATCCTTATTTGGTCCTTTACACTCATTTGGGGAATCATTTGGGCCATATGGGCCTATATACTAATGTAGAGCACCATTTGGGCCATTTGGTCTCAAACACTAATGTAGAGCACCATTTGGTCTCAAACGCTTTTAGGATCATTATTTGTCCCCAAACGTTCATGTAAAGCACTATTTGGTCCCAAACACTTTTATGATCCTTATTTGGTCCCAAACGCTCATTTAGAAAATTATTTGGGTCATTTGGTCCCAAACACTAATGTATAGCACCATTTAGACCACTTGGTCCTAAACACTAATGTAGAGAACCATTTCGTCACAAACGCTTTATGATCTTTATTTGGTCCTTTACACTCATTTGGAATCATTTGGGCCATAAGGGCCCAAATACTAATGTAGAGCACCATTTGGGCCAGTTGGTCCCAAACACTAATGTAGAGCACCATTTGGTCTCAAACGCTTTTAGGATCATTATTTGTCACCAAACGTTCATGTAAAGCACTATTTGGTCCCAAACACTTTTATGATTCTTACTTGGTCCCAAACGCTCATTTAGGGAATTATTTGGGTCATTTGGGCCCAAACACTAATATATAACACCATTTAGACCACTTGGTCCCAAACACTAATGTAGAGATCCATTTGGTTACAAACGCTTTTATGATCTTTATTTGGTCATTTACGCTCATTTGGGGAATCATTTGGGCCATATGGGCCGAAATACTAATGTAGAGCTCCATTTGGTCCATTTGGGCCATTTGGTCCCAAACACTAATGTAGAGCACTATTTGGTCTCAAACGTTTTTAGGATCATTATTTGTCCCGAAATGTTTATGTAAAGCACTATTTGGTCCTAAACACTTTTATGATCCTTATTTGGTCCAAAACGCTTATTTAGGGAATTATTTGGGCCATTTGGGCCCAAACACTAATGTATAGCACCATTTAGACCACTTGGTTCCAAACACTAATGTAGAGAACCATTTGGTCACAAACGCTTTTATGATCCTTATTTGGTCCTTTACGCTCATTTGGGGAATCATCTGGGCCATATGGGCCCAAATACCATTGTAGAGAACCATTTGGGCAATTTGGTCTGAAACGCTTTTAGGATCATTATTTGTCCACAAACATTCATTTAAAGCACTATTTGGTTCCAAACACTTTTATGATCCTTATGTGGTCCCAAACGCTCATTTAGGGAATTATTTGAGTCATTTTGGCTCAAACACTAATGTATAGCACCATTTAGATCACATTGTCCCAAACACTAATATAGAGAACCATTTGGTCACAAACGCGTTTATGATCCTTATTTGGTCCTTTACGCTCATTTGGGGAATCGTTTGGGCCATATGGGCCCAAATACTAATGTAGAGCACCATTTGGGCCCAAACACTAATGTAGAGAACTATTTGGTCTCAAACGCTTTTAGGATCATTATTTGTCCCAAAACGTTCATTTAAATCACTATTTGGTCCCAAACACTTTTATGATCCTTATGTGGTCCCAAACGCTCATTTAGGGAATTATTTGAGCCATATTGGCCCAAACAATAATGTATAGCACAATTTAGACCACTTGGTCCCAAACATTAATGTAGAGAACCATTTGGTCACAAACGCTTTTATGATCCTTATTTGGTCCTTTACGCTCATTTGGCGAATCATTTGGGCCATATGGGCCCAAATACTAATGTAGAGCACCATTTGGTCCATTTGGGCCATTTGGTCCCAAACTCTAATTTTGAGCACCATTTGTTATCAAACGATTTTAGGATTATTATTTGTCCCCAAACGTTCATGTAAAGCACTATTTGGTCCCAAACGCTCATTTAGGGAATTATTTGGGCCATTTGGGCCCAAACACTAATGTATAGCACCATTTAGACCACTTGGTCCCAAACACTAATGTAGAGAACAATTTGGTCACAAACGCTATTATGATCTTTATTTGGTCCATTACGCTCATTTGGGAAATTATTTGGGCCATATGGGCCCAAATACTAATGTAGAGCACCATTTGGGCCATTTGGGCCAAAACACTAATGTAGAGCACCATTTGGTCTCAAACGCTTTTAGGATCACTATTTGTCCACAAACGTTTATGTAAAGCACTATTTGGTCCCAAACAATTTTATGATCCTTATTTGGTGCCAAACGCTCATTTAGGGAATTGTTTGGGCCATTTGGGCTCAAACACTACTGTATAGCACCATTTAGAACACTTGGTCCCAAACACTAATGTTGAGAACCATTTGGTCACAAACGTTTTTATGATCCTTATTTGGTCCTTTACGCTGATTTGGGGAATCATTTGGGCCATATGAGCCCAAATACTAATTTAGAGCAGCATTTGGGCCATTTGAGCCATTTGGTTCCAAACACTAATGTAGAGCACCATTTGGTCTCAAACGTTTTGAGGATCACTATTTGTCCCTAAACGTTCATGTAAAGCACTATTTGGTCCCAAACACTTTTATGATCCTTATTTGGTCCCAAACGCTCATTTAGGGAATTATTTGGGCCATTTGGGTCCAAACACTAATGTATAGCACCATTTAGACCACTTGGTCCCAAATACTAATGTAGAGAACCATTTGGTCACAAATGCTTTATGATCCTAATTTTGTCCTTTACACTCATTTGGGAATCATTTGGGCCATATGGGCCCAAATACTAATGTAGAGCACCATTTGGGCCATTTGGTCCCAAACCCTAATGTAGAGCACCATTTGGTCTCAAACGCTTTTAGGATTATTATTTGTCCCTAAACGTTCATGTAAAGCACTATTTGGTCCCAAACACTTTTATTATCCTTATTTGGTTCCAAACGCTCATTTAGGGAATTGTTTGGGCCATTTGGGCCCAAACACTAATGTATAGCACCATTTAGACCACTTGGTCCCAAACACTAATGTAGAGAACCATTTGGTCACAAACGCTTTTATGATCCTTATTTTGTCCTTTACGCTCATTTGAGGAATCATTTGAGTCATATGAGCCCAAATATTAATGTAGAGCACCATTTGGGCCATTTGGTCCCAAACACTAATGTAGAGCACCATTTGGTTTCAAACGCTTTTAGGATCATTATTTGTCCCCAAATGTTCATGTAAAGCACTATTTGGTCCCAAACGCTCATTTAGGCAATTATTTAGGCAGTTTGGGCCCAAACACTAATGTATAGCACCATTTAGATCACTTGATCCCAAACACTAATGTACAGAACCATTTGGTCACAAACGCTTTTATGATCTTTATTTGGTCCTTTACGCTTGTTTGGGAAATCATTTGGGCCATATGGGCCCAAATACTAATGTAGAGCACCATTTTGGACCAAACACTAATGTAGAGTACCATTTGGTCTCAAACGCTTTTAGGATCATTATTTGTCCACAAACGTTCATGTAAAACACTATTTGGTCCCAAACAATTTTATGATCCTTATTTGGTCCCAAACGCTCATTTAGGGAATTATTTGGGCCATTTGGTCCCAAACACTAATGTATAGCACCATTTAGACCACTTGGTCCCAAACAATAATGTAGAGAACCATTTGGTCACAAACGCTTTTATGATTCTTATTTGGTCCTTTAAGCTCATTTTGGGGAATCATTTGGGCCATATGGGCCCAAATACTAATGTAGAGCACCATTTGGGTAATTTGGTCCTAAACACTAATGTAGAGAACCATTTGGTCTCAAACGCTTTTAGGACCATTATTTGTCTCCAAACGTTCATTTAAAGCACTATTTGGTCCCAACACTTTTATGATTCTTACTTGGTCTCAAACGCTCATTTAGAGAATTATTTGGGCCATATTGGCCCAAACACTAATGTATAGCACCATTTAGACCACTTGGTCCCAAACACTAATGTAGAGAACCATTTGGTCATAAACTCTTTTATGATCCTTATTTGGTCCTTTACGCTCATTTGGGGAATCATTTGGGCTATATGAGCCCAAATACTAATGTAGAGCACCATTTGGGCCATTTTGGACCAAACACTAATGTAGAGCACCATTTGGTCTCAAACGCTTTTAGGATCATTATTTGTCCATAAACTATCATATAAAGCACTATTTGCTCCCAAACACTTTTATGATCCTTATTTGGTCCCAAACGCTCATTTAGGGAATTATTTGGGCCATTTAGGCCCAAACACTAATGTAAAGAACCATTTAAACCACTTGGTCCCGAACACTAATGTAGAGAACCATTTGGTCACAAACGCTTTTATAATCCTTATTTGGTCCTTTACGCTCATTTGGGGAATCATTTGGGCCATATGAGCCCAAATACTAATGTAGAGCACCATTTGGGCCATTTGGGCTATTTGGTCCCAAACATTAATGTAGAGCACCATTTTGTCTCAAATGCTTTTAGGATCATTATTTGTCCCCAAACGTTCAAGTAAAGCACTATTTGGTCTCAAACACTTTTATGATCCTTATTTGGCCCCAAACGCCTATTTAGGGAAATATTTGGGTCATTTGGGCCCAAACACTAATGTATAGCACCATTTAGACAACTTGGTCCCAAACACTAATGTATAGAACTATTTGGTCACAAACGCTTTTATGATCCTTATTTGGTCCTTTACACTCATTTGGGGAATCATTTGGGCCATATGGGCCTATATACTAATGTAGAGCACCATTTGGGCCATTTGGTCTCAAACACTAATGTAGAGCACCATTTGGTCTCAAACGCTTTTAGGATCATTATTTGTCCCCAAACGTTCATGTAAAGCACTATTTGGTCCCAAACACTTTTATGATCCTTATTTGGTCCCAAACGCTCATTTAGAAAATTATTTGGGTCATTTGGGCCCAAACACTAATATATAGCACCATTTAGACCACTTGGTCCTAAACACTAATGTAGAGAACCATTTCGTCACAAACGCTTTATGATCCTTATTTGGTCCTTTACACTCATTTGGAATCATTTGGGCCATATGGGCTCAAATACTAATGTAGAGCACCATTTGGGCCAGTTGGTCCCAAACACTAATGTAGAGCACCATTTAGTCTCAAACGCTTTTAGGATCATTATTTGTCACCAAACGTTCATGTAAAGCACTATTTGGTCCCAAACACTTTTATGATTCTTACTTGGTCCCAAACGCTCATTTAGGGAATTATTTGGGTCATTTGGGCCCAAACACTAATATATAACACCATTTAGACCACTTGGTCCCAAACACTAATGTAGAGATCCATTTGGTTAAAAACGCTTTTATGATCTTTATTTGGTCATTTACGCTCATTTGGGGAATCATTTGGGCCATATGGGCCCAAATACTAATGTAGAGCACCATTTGGTCCATTTGGGCCATTTGGTCCCAAACACTAATGTAGAGCACTATTTGGTCTCAAACGTTTTTAGGATCATTATTTGTCCCGAAATGTTTATGTAAAGCACTATTTGGTCCTAAACACTTTTATGATCCTTATATGGTCCCAAACGCTTATTTAGGGAATTATTTGGGCCATTTGGGCCCAAACACTAATGTATAGCACCATTTAGACCACTTGGTTCAAAACACTAATGTAGAGAACCATTTGGTCACAAACGTTTTTATGATCCTTATTTGGTCCTTTACGCTCATTTGGGGAATCATCTGGGCCATATGGGCCCAAATACCAATGTAGAGCACCATTTGGGCCATTTGGTCTCAAACGCTTTTAGGATCATTATTTGTCCACAAACGTTCATTTAAAGCACTATTTGGTTCCAAACACTTTTATGATCCTTATGTGGTCCCAAACGCTCATTTAGGGAATTATTTGAGCCATTTTGGCCCAAACACTAATGTATAGCACCATTTAGACCACATTGTCCCAAACACAAATATAGAGAACCATTTGGTCACAAACGCTTTTATGATCCTTATTTGGTCCTTTACGCTCATTTGGTGAATCGTTTGGGCCATATGGGCCCAAATACTAATGTAGAGCACCATTTGGGCCATTTGGGCCCAAACACTAATGTAGAGAACCATTTGGTCTCAAACGCTTTTAGGATCATTATTTGTCCCAAAACGTTCATTTAAATCACTATTTGGTCCCAAACACTTTTATGATCCTTATGTGGTCCCAAACGCTCATTTAGGGAATTATTTGAGCCATATTGGCCCAAACAATAATGTATAGCACAATTTAGACCACTCTGTCCCAAACATTAATGTAGAGAACCAATTGGTCACAAACGCTTTTATGATCCTTATTTGGTCCTTTACGCTCATTTGGCGAATCATTTGGGCCATATGGGCCCAAATACTAATGTAGAGCACCATTTGGTCTATTTGGGCCATTTGGTCCCAAACTCTAATGTAGAGCACCATTTGTTCTCAAAAATTTTAGGATTATTATTTGTCCCCAAACGTTCATGTAAAGCACTATTTGGTCCCAAACGCTCAATTAGGGAATTATTTGGGCCATTTGGGCCCAAACACTAATGTATAGCACCATTTAGACCACTTGGTCCCAAACACTAATGTAGAGAACAATTTGGTCACAAACGCTATTATGATCTTTATTTGGTCCTTTACGCTCATTTGGGAAATCATTTGGGCCATATGGGCCCAAATACTAATGTAGAGCACCATTTGGTCTCAAACGCTTTTAGGATCACTATTTGTCCACAAACGTTTATGTAAAGCACTATTTGGTCCCAAACAATTTTATGATCCTTATTTGGTCCCAAACGCTCATTTAGGGAATTGTTTGGGCCATTTGGGCTCAAACACTACTGTATAGCACCATTTAGAACACTTGGTCCCAAACACTAATGTTGAGAACCATTTGGTCACAAACGTTTTTATGATCCTTATTTGGTCCTTTACGCTGATTTGGGGAATCATTTGGGCCATATGAGCCCAAATACTAATTTAGAGCAGCATTTTGGCCATTTGAGCCATTTGGTCCCAAACACTAATGTAGAGCACTATTTGGTCTCAAACGTTTTTAGGATCACTATTTGTCCCTAAACGTTCATGTAAAGCACGATTAGGTCCCAAACACTTTTATGATCCTTATTTGGTCCCAAACGCTCATTTAGGGAATTATTTGGGCCATTTGGCCCAAACACTAATGTATAGCACCATTTAGACCACTTGGTCCCAAATACTAATGTAGAGAACCATTTGGTCACAAATGCTTTATGATCCTAATTTTGTCCTTTACACTCATTTGGGAATCATTTGGGCCATATGGGCCCAAATACTAATGTAGAGCACCATTTGGGCCATTTGAGCCATTTGGTCCCAAACCCTAATGTAGAGCACCATTTAGTCTCAAACGCTTTTAGGATTATTATTTGTCCCCAAACGTTCATGTAAAGCACTATTTGGTCCCAAACACTTTTATTATCCTTATTTGGTTCCAAACGCTCATTTAGGGAATTGTTTGGGCCATTTGGGCCCAAACACTAATGTATAGCACCATTTAGACCACTTGGTCCCAAACACTAATGTAGAGAACCATTTGGTCACAAACGCTTTTATGATCCTTATTTGGTCCTTTACTCTCATTTGAGGAATCATTTGGGTCATATGAGCCCAAATATTAATGTAGAGCACCATTTGGGCCATTTGGTCCCAAACACTAATGTAGAGCACCATTTGGTCTCAAACGCTTTTAGGATCATTATTTGTCCCCAAATGTTCATGTAAAGCACTATTTGGTCCCAAACGCTCACTTAGGCAATTATTTAGGCAATTTGGGCCCAAACACTAATGTATAGCACAATTTAGATCACTTGGTCCCAAACACTAATGTACAGAACCATTTGGTCACAAACGCTTTTATGATCTTTATTTGGTCCTTTACGCTTATATGGGAAATCATTTGGGCCATATGGGCCCAAATACTAATGTAGAGCACCATTTTGGATCAAACACTAATGTAGAGCACCATTTGGTCTCAAACGCTTTTAGGATCATTATTTGTCCACAAACGTTCATGTAAAGCACTATTTGGTCCCAAACAATTTTATGATCCTTATTTGGTCCCAAACGCTCATTTAGGGAATTATTTGGGCCATTTGGGCCCAAACACTAATGTATAGCACCATTTAGACCACTTGGTCCCAAACAATAATGTAGAGAACCATTTGGTCACAAACGCTTTTATGATTCTTATTTGGTCCTTTAAGCTCATTTGGGGAATCATTTGGGCCATATGGGCCCAAATACTAATGTAGAGCACCATTTGGGTAATTTGGTCCTAAACACTAATGTAGAGAACCATTTGGTCTCAAACGCTTTTAGGACCATTATTTGTCTCCAAACGTTCATTTAAAGCACTGTTTGGTCCCAAACACTTTTATGATTCTTACTTGGTCCCAAACGCTCATTTAGAGAATTATTTGGGCCATATTGGCCCAAACACTAATGTATAGCACCATTTAGACCACTTGGTCCCAAACACTAATGTAGAGAACCATTTGGTCATAAACTCTTTTATGATCCTTATTTGGTCCTTTACGCTCATTTGGGGAATCATTTGGGCTATATGAGCCCAAATACTAATGTAGAGCACCATTTGAGCCATTTTGGCCCAAACACTAATGTAGAGCACCATTTGGTCTCAAACGCTTTTAGGATCATTATTTGTCCATAAACTTTCATATAAAGCACTATTTGCTCCCAAACACTTTTAGGATCCTTATTTGGTCCCAAACGCTCATTTAGGGAATTATTTGGGCCATTTGGGCCCAAACACTAATGTATAGCACCATTTAAACCACTTGGTCCCGAACACTAATGTAGAGAACCATTTGGTCACAAACGCTTTTATAATCCTTATTTGGTCCTTTACGCTCATTTGGGGAATCATTTGGGCCATATGAGCCCAAATACTAATGTAGAGCACCATTTGGGCCATTTGGGCTATTTGGTCCCAAACACTAATGTAGAGCACTATTTGGTCTCAAATGCTTTTAGGATCATTATTTGTCCCTAAACGTTCATGTAAAGCACTATTTGGTCCCAAACACTTTTATGATCCTTATTTGGTCCCAAACGCCTATTTAGGGAAATATTTGGGCCATTTAGGCCCAAACACTAATGTATAGCACCATTTAGACAACTTGGTCCCAAACACTAATGTATAGAACTATTTGGTCACAAACTCTTTTATGATCCTTATTTGGTCCTTTACACTCATTTGGGGAATCATTTGGGCCATATGGGCCTATATACTAATGTAGAGCACCATTTGGGAGATTTGGTCTCAAACACTAATGTAGAGCACCATTTGGTCTCAAACGCTTTTAGGATCATTATTTGTCCCCAAACGTTCATGTAAAGCACTATTTGGTCCCAAACACTTTTATGATCCTTATTTGGTCCCAAACGCTCATTTAGAAAATTATTTGGGTCATTTGGGCCCAAACACTAATATATAGCACCATTTAGACCACTTGGTCCTAAACACTAATGTAGAGAACCATTTCGTCACAAACGATTTATGATCCTTATTTGGTCCTTTACACTCATTTGGAATCATTTGGGCCATATGGGCCCAAATACTAATGTAGAGCACCATTTGGGCCAGTTGGTCCCAAACACTAATGTAGAGCACCATTTGGTCTCAAACGCTTTTAGGATCATTATTTGTCACCAAACGTTCATGTAAAGCACTATTTGGTCCCAAACACTTTTATGATTCTTACTTGGTCCCAAACGCTCATTTAGGGAATTATTTGGGTCATTTGGGCCCAAACACTAATATATAACACCATTTAGACCACTTGGTCCCAAACACTAATGTAGAGATCCATTTGGTTACAAACACTTTTATGATCTTTATTTGGTCATTTACGCTCATTTGGGGAATCATTTGGGCCATATGGGCCGAAATACTAATGTAGAGCACCATTTGGTCCATTTGGGCCATTTGGTCCCAAACACTAATGTAGAGCACTATTTGGTCTCAAACGTTTTTAGGATCATTATTTGTCCCGAAATGTTTATGTAAAGCACTATTTGGTCCTAAACACTTTTATGATCCTTATTTGGTCCCAAACGCTTATTTAGGGAATTATTTGGGCCATTTGGGCCCAAACACTAATGTATAGCACCATTTAGACCACTTGGTTCCAAACACTAATGTAGAGAATCATTTTGTCACAAACGCTTTTATGATCCTTAATTGGTCCTTTACGCTCATTTGGGGAATCATCTGGGCAATATGGGCCCAAATACCAATGTAGAGCACCATTTGGGCCATTTGGTCTCAAACGATTTTAGGATCATTATTTGTCCACAAACGTTCATTTAAAGCACTATTTGGTTCCAAACACTTTTATGATCCTTATGTGGTCCCAAACGCTCATTTAAGGAATTATTTGAGCCATTTTGGCCCAAACACTAATGTATAGCACCATTTAGACCACATTGTCCCAAACACAAATATAACTATTTGGTCACAAACGCTTTTATGATCCTTATTTGGTCCTTTACACTCATTTGGGGAATCATTTGGGCCATATGGGCCTAAATACTAATGTAGAGCACCATTTGGGCCATTTGGTCTCAAACACTAATGTAGAGCACCATTTGGTCTCAAACGCTTTTAGGATCATTATTTGTCCCCAAACGTTCATATAAAGCACTATTTGGTCCCAAATACTTTTATGATCCTTATTTGGTCCCAAACGCTCATTTAAAAAATTATTTGGGTCATTTGGGCACAAACACTAATGTATAGCACCATTTAGACCACTTGGTCCTAAACACTAATGTAGAGAAGCATTTCGTCACAAACGCTTTATGATCCTTATTTGGTCCTTTACACTCATTTGGAATCATTTGGGCCATATGGGCCCAAATACTAATGTAGAGCACCATTTAGGCCAGTTGGGCCATTTGGTCCCAAACACTAATGTAGAGCACCATTTGGTCTCAAACGCTTTTAGGATCATTATTTGTCACCAAACGTTCATGTAAAGCACTATTTGGTCCCAAACACTTTTATGATTCTTACTTGGTCCCAAACGCTCATTTAGGGAATTATTTGGGTCATTTGGGCCCAAACACTAATATATAACACCATTTAGACCACTTGGTCCCAAACACTAATGTAGAGATCCATTTGGTTACAAACGCTTTTATGATCTTTATTTGGTCCTTTACGCTCATTTGGGGAATCATTTGGGCCATATGGGCCCAAATACTAATGTAGAGCACCATTTGGTCCATTTGGGCCATTTGGTCCCAAACACTAATGTAGAACACTATTTGGTCTCAAACGTTTTTAGGATCATTATTTGTCCCGAAACGTTTATGTAAAGCACTATTTGGTCCTAAACACTTTTATGATCCTTATTTGGTCCCAAACGCTTATTTAGGGAATTATTTGGGCCATTTAGGCCCAAACACTAATGTATAGCACCATTTAGACCACTTGGTTCCAAACACTAATGTAGAGAACCATTTGGTCACAAACGCTTTTATGATCCTTATTTGGTCCTTTACCCTCATTTGGGGAATCATCTGAGCAATATGGGCCCAAATACCAATGTAGAGCACCATTTGGGCCATTTGGTCCCAAACACTAATGTAGAGAACCATTTGGTCTCAAACGCTTTTAGGATCATTATTTGTCCACAAACGTTCATTTAAAGCACTATTTGGTTCCAAACACTTTTATGATCCTTATGTGGTCCCAAACGCTCATTTAGGGAATTGTTGGTCCCTAAAGGGGCAACAAGGGTGTGAAAATCGCTAGAGGGGGGGGGTGAATAGCGTTTTAAAATTCTTTTCAAACCCTTTTGCAATTCAATGGCAGACGCGCACAACTCTTATTTTGGCTAAGTATAGCGCGCGGTAAGAGTGTGAAATGTACAGCGGAAATTTAAAGCAGCTCTGCGCAGGATATACTGCGCAGAGATAAAAACGCACGCGCTAAGTATGAGGCTAAAGAGTGGCGCAAAATGGGATTCTAAGGCAAATGAGCAATAACAATTACAACATCAAAGAGTGGCAATCTGAAAGATCAAACAAAGCAGTTCATAAAAAGTTAAGCACGGAATATGCAATAAGTAATGAACACGCTATTTGGAGAGGTTCGATCGATGAAAGATCTACATCCTCTACCAAGATGGTTAGTCTTGGATTTCTAATGGAGATCTTATTATATGAGAGAGTATTAGAAATTACAACATTTGAGCTCAATACTAACTCAAGATCTATTATCTATGAAGAACAAATCCTAGACTAAACCGGTGTATCTCAAGAAGTTAAATCAAAATGATCAAAGCTTCAAGAGGTGTGTGTGTGAGAGAAATTCTGGGCTCTATGAATATGAAAGATGAAGAGCGCCAAGAATTCTGGTGATATAGGCTTTGTGATATGAGCAGGACTTTTGAAGGTTTGAAGATCTTGAAGGCTGTTCTAAAGAATCTGGAAAAACTAAGCAGCAGTCTTCAGATCTTCATGGTTTTTCAGTGAAGCATAAAACTCGAGCTCTGAAGCATAATGGCCAACAAGAGGAGCTTGATCAAAGATGATGATCAAGAGTCGATGAAAAGGGCTAAATCCAAAGGCAGCTTGGAAATGAAGATGAGCAGGCTATTTATAGCTGAGAGCTTGAATATAGCCGTTGGAGCTCTGAGCAAGGACAATGAGCTGGCACAACATGATTGGCGCGCAGCTGTCCTTTATAGCCGTTGGGGCTCTGATCAAAGATGATGACCTGGCACAATATGATTGGTGCGCAGGTATATAGAGCCGTTGGAGACAGAGCATGAAGACCAATTTCCAAAGCTTCTTCTAGAAGGTTGATAGCTGTCTTCTCTTGAGATATTTCTTTGAAGCGTGTCTCCACCAATGGTTTTGCTGAGTGTGCTTATTTTGTCGTTTATGCACACCTCAGCATTTTTAATAAGCGTGCATCTTCTAAGCATTTTCCAAACTTTCTAGAAAGAGAGATCAGGAGATGAAGAGCTTGACCAAGGTTGTGTCCGCGCACAAAGGCATGCGCATTGCCGGCGCGCATGGATTCAGCGCATGAGCAGCATGCGCACCATGCTTGGTCACAAAGAGATCTCTTGAGAGTTTAGGAAGTAATATCTTGAAAACTGAGCAGGGTCAAGGTCTGCGCAAGATATCTATGCGCAGTGGCGACCTGCGCAGAGAACATTCTGCGTAGCGAAATGAATCCTTGCTTAGGTGATCTTCGATCTTTAAAGCTTCAAGTCCTATCATCTAAGCCTATACTATAAGAAAAGGACTTAGCTAAAGATTGAAGTTCTAAACTTATTTACATGAGGTCCTAAAGTCCGTAAAAATACTTATAGGTGATGGTATCAATCAATTCTAACAAAAGTAGGAGGGTTAAGTGATAAGCATACCCAACAATCTCCCCCTAAATGATTGATGCCATTACCTACTATAGCAAAGGCAATTCATTGTACTTGATAATAACATGTCCATAAGAATGAGAATGGTAAATCATGCCTCAAGTCAATGCACACACTAGCCAGTGCTATAGATTTCTAATCTATCCAAAAGATTAAAAACTTACAAGATAGGAAAGATAGAAATGTCATTCAGAGCATACAAATAATGTGAGATGAAGTTTTAAGTATGCGTTTAAACTGAATGTTTAATCATCATGCGTAGAAGACATGAGCAGTTAAGATTATGCGCATGAGTTTAAGTAATAATGCATTCAATGTTCCACAAACGAATGATTTGAATTGAACAAGGTTTTTGTGAAAGCTTTATGATGCATTCTTCTCATTAAAACTTTGAAGGATTGACTGTTACAGATTACAAGTTTTAAAGAGGAAAATCAAAAGAGGTGTGCACAAAAACAGAAGCGCACAAAATAAAAGCGCATAAAAAAAACATACTGCGCAACGAGAATCAAAAAGGTTCCAAAAAAAATAACAAAATACTTACAGAGGAAATCTAATCTAAGTTGATCCGTTGCAGGGCTTCGCGCATCTCATTCTGAAGACCGTTGAATTTGTTCATGAGTTCCACCTTTAAATTTTGAAATTTGTCCTGGAACTCCACAGCCTTACCAACATAAGTGTTCATTCCTCTGCGCATATCAGCGTTGTCATCTACTAGCTCTCTGAACCTTGCTCTGCTGTCCGTCAGGATGGCAGTTTGCGTAGCTTCTAATCTTGAGTCGGTATGGAGGCGCTGAGTGTTGACGCTTGCTTGAATGTCTAACATTGCGTAGTCAAATTTGTCGTTGAACGCCAAAGAAAAATCTGTTATGGACTTAGCAATGCATCGACGCACTTCTTCAATATTATGCGCAGAGCCTCCTTGTTCAATCTTCTCTATCTGAGCCTCCATCTGAGCTTGAAGGTCATCAAATCCTCTAAGTAACCCATCTGCAAGGGTTTTCTTGAGCTTTTTTAGAATGTCCCTGAGTCCACCATCAAGCGCTCCAAAGGTGCACACATTTTTGAGTTGTGCGCTGACATTTTCAAGCTGAGCGCTGATGGATTTCAGGGAGTCCAGGATAAGATGTTCCAAAGTGATAGGAACTTTTTCTTGCGCAGGCTCAGATGGACTTGCCTTTGCTTTAGCACTCTCCGTGCTTTCCTTTGCCTTTGCTTCTTCTTTGGCAGCTTTCTCCCCCTTAATGGTATCAATCTCCAAACGCTGTATATCAAGACGATATAATAAAGCAGTTTGAGCAGTAAAGAGTTGATTAAGCTGCAGCTGCGTAGCGACTTGATTCGCTTGAACATAATGCAAGCTCTGCACGATCTGGCGCAGCTCAGCTGAAGAGGTAGGAGGAGTCTCAGGGGCTGAAGATGGAGGTTGAACTGGAGAAGAATTACTGATGTCGGTGGCTGCGGTGTTGGGTTTTGAGCAAACATGCACAGCGGAATAAACCCAAAAACCTAGATCCGATCACGATGATTAAATTAATATGGAGATGAATTTTGGAACACTAACCGTGACGGAGCTTTAAAATTCTGAGATCTTCAATCTTTGTTCTTCGCGCTTCTTCGAATCACGAACGTAGGAACGACCGCAAAACTTGGATCACGAATTTTGAAGGAGTTGATGCCAACGCCCTCTATGCTTATCCACACGCGAACGAATTTCAAGAACGATTCTTGAACCGGATTGCTAGACCCAATAGAAACTCTTTCTACTTTGAAGGCTATATGGAAAATCAATGTTCTTGTTCTTGAGGAAGAAGAAGAACTTGTTTTTCTCTCTCTCGGAGGCTCTCTAATTGATATGGAATCAATACATACTGATTAGGTCGTTGTTAGAGGTTTATATACTTATTAGTCCTAAACCGTTTAGGAGAAATAGGTTAAAACCCGTCACAACACGAAATCAGTTTTTGGGCCCGAACAGGGCCTGCTCGGCCGAGTCCTTTAAGGTGCTCGGCCGAGCACCTTTGCTCCAGAAAATCTGACCTTCTGATTTCCCATGCTCGGCCGAGTCATATGAGGTGCTCGGCCGAGCACCACCAGAATTCCGATTTTAGCCTTTTAAACAATTCGTCCTTTTGTGTGTGACCCCATAGGATTATATTAAGTTGGCAATGAGCCCAAACACATTTGTGCTCATAGATCATGAGCGGACTCTAGCAAGCCATCATGACTACCCAATTAATATAACTTGTATAAGTTCGTGAATCCTTTATAGAACATATTACAATCTCTTTGTTTCACGATGTCTATTGAACGTAAGCCATGGTCAATGGTCAACTTACAATGTTCAATGCTTTCTCGATCCAGAATGTATTGATAGTACAAATCTTATTTGAGCACGGCCATGCATTTCATCAACACCATTCTTCGAGTGGCCAAAGCTTGACATCTCTCTCTTACGAGGAACAAATCCCTTCTTGATTTGTTACCTTTCCCTACATGAATCCGATTACGCCAATCACATTCTTTATAGCTACCCTATTAGGGGTAACGTTTGAATATGTCAAACGTAATGTTCATCGAGTGGAAGACTGTGATAATCTCAGGTCTAAAGATTCCAGTAATATAACTATATGAGACTTAATTATGACATTGTGACCATGACATAAATCTCATATGGGTCAGTCCAGTATTTGGTCTCCAACAAATACCCATAAGTTTAATTGTATCCCATACACCATAATCATCATATGATTATCCATTAAACTTATACTAACAATTAATCATAATTATCAGGGACGGGGATTATTATAATAAACATGCAAAGGATATAATAATCAAACATTCAATATCTTTAATATATAAATAACATTAATCGTTTTACAAAACGTGCCTAGAGCATACAACACCAACAATCTCCCACTTGCACTAGGCCTAATTAATGTATCGAATACCCATAGACCTAACATGACCATCATGCTTTGCTTGTGGAAGACCCTTTGTCAATGGGTCGGCAATGTTATCATCAGTCGGTACTCTGCATATATTCACGTCACCTCTGTTAATGATTTCTCGAATGACATGGTAACGCCTAAGTATGTGTTTGGACTTCTGATGGTTTCTTGGTTCCCTTGCTTGAGCAATAGCACCATTATTATCACAATAAAGGTCTATTGGATCAGCAATGCTAGGAACTACCTCTAGTTCAGTTATAAACTTCTTGATCCAAACAGCTTCTTTAGCAGCATCGGATGCAGCAATATACTCAGCTTCCGTTGTAGAATCAGCGACAATACTTTGCTTAGAACTCTTCCAGCTAACAGCACCTCCATTAAGCACAAATACAAATCCAGATTGCGATCTAAAATCATCCTTGTCGGTTTGGAAGCTTGCATCTGTGTAACCACTTACAACAAGATCACCTTCCACACCTCCATACACCAAGAACGAGTCTTTAGTCCTTCGCAAGTACTTAAGAATCGTCTTGACTGCAATCCAATGATTTTCACCAGGATTTGATTGGTATCTACTCGTCATGCTTAAAGCATACGAGACATCGGGTCTAGTACATATCATGGCATACATGATTGATCCAATTGCGGAAGCATATGGAATCCCAATCATTCTCTTATGCTCATCAGTTGTCTTAGGACACTGATTCTTGCTTAGAGTTATGCCATGTCCTACTGGCAAATTTCCTCTCTTAGAGTTTTCCATGCAGAATCTCTTAAGAACTTTGTCAATATATGTATCTTGACATAAACCAATCAATTTCTTGGATCTATCACGATAGATCCTAATGCCAAGGATATAAGCGGCTTCTCCCATATCTTTCATAGAGAAACACTTTCCTAACCAAGTCTTTACAGACTGTAGTGCGGGAATGTCGTTTCCTATGATCAATATGTCATCAACATATAGTACCAGAAATAATACTACGCTCCCACTAATCTTCTTGTAAACGCAAGGTTCATCTTCGTTCTTGATGAAGCGAAACTCTTTGACCGATTCATCAAATCGAAGATTCCAACTCCTAGAGGCTTGCTTCAATCCATAAATGGATCGTTGCAATTTGCATACTTTGTTATAATTTTCTAGAATTACAAAACCTTCAGGTTGTGTCATGTAAACATCCTCAAGTAAGTTCCCGTTAAGGAATGCTGTTTTGACATCCATTTGCCATATCTTATAGTCAAAATATGCGGCTATGGCAAGTAAAATTCTTATAGACTTGATCATTGCTACGGGCGAAAAGGTTTCATCATAGTCGATTCCATGAATCTGCCTATAGCCTTTCGCTACAAGTCTAGCTTTATAAGTATGCACCTTTCCATCTATGTCAGTTTTCTTTTTGAAAACCCATTTGCATCCTATGGTTTTTACACCTTCGGGCGCATCAATCAAGTTCCAAACTTGATTATCATACATGGATTTAATTTCAGATTCCATGGCTCCAAGCCATTTATCTGAATCAGGAGCGGACATCGCTTCTTGGTAGGAAGTAGGTTCGTCATCAACTATGACTTCTACTTCATTGCTATCCGTCATGAGAAATCCATATCTCTCAGGTTCAGATCGCACCCTACCAGTTCTGCGAGGAACTTGAGTATTCTGAATAGGTTCCACAACTCTTTGTGAAACTTGTTCAGATTCAACATTTTGTTCCATGTAATTTTCGGGTTCTCGAATTTCTTCGAGATTAATTTTACTCCCACTAATTTCTTTGGAGAGAAACTCTTTCTCTAGAAAGGTACCATGACGGGCAACAAACACTTTGTTTTCCGCGCGGTTGTAAAAGTAATAACCCTTAGTTTCCTTAGGGTAACCAACGAAAATACATTTATCAGATTTAGGTGTGAGTTTGTCAGATATGATCTTCTTAACAAATGCTTCACAACCCCAAATCTTCATGAAAGACAAACTAGGTTTTCTTCCAGTCCACATCTCATGTGGTGTCTTTGGAACAGATTTTGTTGGAACATTATTTAGTGTTAGCGCAGCAGTTTCTAGTGCATGTCCCCAAAAGGTTAAAGGAAGATCAACTTGACTCATCATGGAGCGGACCATATCCAATAAAGTCCTATTTCTCCGTTCGGACACATCATTCCATTGTGGTGTCCCAGGTGGAGTTAATTGTGAAACAATTCCACAATCTTTCAGATGATTGTCAAATTCTTGGCTTAAATATTCTCCACCACGATCTGATCGAAGTGCTTTAATAGTTTTGCCAAGTTGATTTTGTACTTCATTTTGAAATATTCTAAATATCTCAAAAGATTCACTTTTATGTTTCATTAAGTAGACATAGCCATATCTACTAAAATCATCAGTAAAAGTTATGAAGTATTGATATCTTCCCCTAGCATTGCAACTCATTGGTCCACACACATCAGTATGTATGAGGGCCAATAAGTCATTAGCCCTTTCACTACTCTTAGTAAAAGGTGCCTTAGTCATCTTTCCAAGTAAACATGACTCACAAGTTTCATATGATTCAAAATCATGTGAATCTAGAAGTCCGTCCCCATGGAGTTTTGAGATACGCTTCTCATTAATATGACCAAGGCGGCAATGCCACAAATAAGTATGATTTACATCATTAGGTTTGGATTTCTTATTTACATTATAAACATTCTCATTATTCCCATTTTCAACATCAAGAACATAAAGGCCATTAAATGAACATGCAGTACAATAAAGCATATCATTTAAATAAATAGAAAACTTCTTATTTTCAATAAGAAACTTAAAACCTTCATTATCCAAAAAAGAAATTGAAATAATATTTCTACTTAAATCCGGAACGTAATAACAATTGTTCAAAACAAGAATTAATCCGCTAGGTAAAATGACATCATATGTTCCTACGGCTAATGCAGCAACTCTTGCTCCATTCCCCACGCGTAGGTCCACTTCGCCATCTTTAAGTAGCCTTCTATTCCTTAGTCCCTGCACATTTAAACAAATGTGAGATCCACATCCAGTATCTAATACCCAGGAGCTAGAAGTAGAAAGTAGAATATCTATAACATAGATACCTGAAGTAGATGCAGTCCCACCGCTCTTCTTCTTCTTTAACTCTTCCTTGTAAACCTTGCAATTTCGTTTCCAATGTCCAATCTCATTGCAGTGGAAACAAATTGCATCCTTTTGGGAAGCAGGTTTAGCCACATTAGCTTTGGCAACAATTGCCTTGCTAATCTTGGGTTTGACAACTTTTGCTTTACCCTTTCCTTTGCCTTTTTGGCCCTTTCCTTCCTTAGACACAATGAGTACAGGAGCGGTCTCTTTACCAATTTTCTTTTCTGCCTGCTTAAGCATCCCATGCAATTCAGACATAGTCTTATCCATCCCTTGCATATTAAAGTTCATGATGAACTGATTATAGCTTTTGGACAATGAATTAAGAATAAAATCGGTAGCCAACTCAATCTCAATTGGATGGCCAAGCCTCTCTAGTTTCTCAAAGTAAGCCTTCATTTTCAAAACATGAGGGCTCACAGACTGTCCTTCGCTCATCTTGCATGAGACTAGGGCAGCTATGGTGTCGAACCTCTCTTGCCTTGCTTGTTCTTGGAACATATCTTTCAATGTAGTAGCAAGGTCAAATGCTTCCAAGTGTTCAAGAATCTTCTGAAGTTCTGAACACATGGCCGCAAGCATAAGACAACCCACCTCACGAGAATCATTCACATGTTTCTTGTAGGCGTTTCTCTCATCCTTGGGTGCATTAGAAGCAGGTTCTTCTTCAGGAACGGGCTCATCAAGAATATAGAGCTTATCCTCATGCTTTAGAACAATTCTAAGGCTACAGATCCAATCCGTATAGTTAGCTCCATCTTCTTGAAGTTTCTCCTTCTCAAGGATAGATCGCAGTGATAAATTTGTATTCTGAGCCATTATCTACAATTATGCAAACATATAATTAAATATGAGTACCAACTTAATTAAAGATATTAAATTAATAGTATTTTACAAATACTCCCACTAAATTATATAACCTTCATATACATCCAATGTATAATATAATTTGAATGGGCTAAGATCCATATTTCACTTAACTTTGAGTCGGCTAGGGCACGACTGCTCAAAATAAGTTATTTAGGTAGACAACTCCTTGTCAATCATATCGTATATGACTCTTAGATCTTTTATGAGATTTTAGATATCGTATATCTAACATGTTTTAATCTCATCTGTGCCTTAGGCCCAAAACTGTTTTGATAGCCTAATTAAGTTTAACCATTTTAAACGTATAGGAATCACTGTTTCCTCATCTTGCTCATAAATGGATAGAATCAATGCACCTACGCTAGGGCGTAACCCACACAAAACTACCCACGTACTCACAAGTGTTTTAATCATGGATTGACACGGAACTTAAATTTTAAAGAAGGTTCATGACATATAGCATGGTCAATGTTTATAGTCACATAATATAAACACATAAAGCAACGGTTAATAATTTAACTAATCTCATTAATTAAATTAAGATTTCATGTGATTGATTTATGGGGATAAATTCTTTAACACATTATTGAGAGCACGATTGTACGGTCGAAACTAAGCCAGAAGACATCCACAATCCCGTACCAAATTTAGAAACTAAAAGGAACAACTATGTAAGGTCGAAACTAAGCCAATAGGCATCCACAATCCCTTACATAAAGTAACTCGATTCTAAATTCTTTTGTCCCATCAATTCATTACTTTGACCTTGATATTTGTTTTCAGGAAACACGGTTTCTCAAACCAGCCATCTGACAAACAAATTCAATCCAAAGTGATTTTAAACAAGCCATTTAATTTCAGGAAACACGGTTTCTAAAACCAGCCATCTGAAAAACAAATTCTGTCCAAAATCAACCTGCTCGGCCGAGTCCTCTAAGGTGCTCGGCCGAGCGCCTCTGTGTTCCAGAAAACCTTTGCTTCTGACGACTCTGCTCGGCCGAGTCTTATAGACTGCTCGGCCGAGCACCACGAACAGAACAGATTTTCTTGTCGAATTTTAATTCTAAGATTGCTTTCCCGATTCATTTAGGATTTGGTGTTCATAATGATCATATCATCATGTTCATCAAAACCTTGAATAAACGATTTATTCATGAATCAAAGATCATCAACAAATCAATCCAATTAATTTTTTGATAATCTAAAGGAACATAATAATCAAATTATTATTGCAATCGTAGATCCCACATAACGTATTTAAACGGTGCGATTTTATGATTTCAATATATCTCATTTATAAACATAAAACTCAGATCACATAAACATCTTGAATCCAAATTCACATAGCATGCCAAAACATATAATCCAATTATATCATTAACATGTTATTGTTAAAATAATCATGATGAACGGGGCTCTGATACCACTGTTGGGTTTTGAGCAAACATGCACAGCGAAATAAACCCAAAAACCTAGATCCGATCACGATGATTAAATTAATATGGAGATGAATTTTGGAACACTAACCGTGACGGAGCTTTAAAATTCTGAGATCTTCAATCTTTGTTCTTCGCGCTTCTTCGAATCACGAACGTAGGAACGACCGCAAAACTTGGATCACGAATTTTGAAGGAGTTGATGCCAACGCCCTCTATGTTTATCCACACGCGAACGAATTTCAAGAACGATTCTTGAACCGGATTGCTAGACCCAATAGAAACTCTTTCTACTTTGAAGGCTATATGGAAAATCAATGTTCTTGTTCTTGAGGAAGAAGAAGAACTTGTTTTTCTCTCTCTCGGAGGCTCTCTAATTGATATGGAATCAATACATACTGATTAGGTCGTTGTTAGAGGTTTATATACTTATTAGTCCTAAACCGTTTAGGAGAAATAGGTTAAAACCCGTCACAACACGAAATCAGTTTTTGGGCCCGAACAGGGCCTGCTCGGCCGAGTCCTTTAAGGTGCTCGGCCGAGCACCTTTGCTCCAGAAAATCTGACCTTCTGATTTCCCATGCTCGACCGAGTCATATGAGGTGCTCGGCCGAGCACCACCAGAATTCCGATTTTAGCCTTTTAAACAATTCGTCCTTTTGTGTGTGACCCCATAGGATTATATTAAGTTGGAAATGAGCCCAAACACATTTGTGCTCATAGATCATGAGCGGACTCTAGCAAGCCATCATGACTACCCAATTAATATAACTTGTATAAGTTCGTGAATCCTTTATAGAACATATTACAATCTCTTTGTTTAACGATGTCTATTGAACGTAAGCCATGGTCAATGGTCAACTTACAATGTTCAATGCTTTCTCGATCCAGAATGTATTGATAGTACAAATCTTATTTGAGCACGGCCATGCATTTCATCAACACCATTCTTCGAGTGGCCAAAGCTTGACATCTCTCTCTTACGAGGAACAAATCCCTTCTTGATTTGTTACCTTTCCCTACATGAATCCGATTACGCCAATCACATTCTTTATAGCTACCCTATTAGGGGTAACGTTTGAATATGTCAAACGTAATGTTCATCGAGTGGAAGACTGTGATAATCTCAGGTCTAAAGATTCCAGTAATATAACTATATGAGACTTAATTATGACATTGTGACCATGACATAAATCTCATATGGGTCAGTCCAGTATTTGGTCTCCAACAAATACCCATAAGTTTAATTGTATCCCATACACCATAATCATCATATGATTATCCATTAAACTTATACTAACAATTAATCATAATTATCAGGGACGGGGATTATTATAATAAACATGCAAAGGATATAATAATCAAACATTCAATATCTTTAATATATAAATAACATTAATCGTTTTACAAAACGTGCCTAGAGCATACAACACCAACATGCGGAACTAGTGCGGCGCTTCTTCAATCCTTTAGCGCTGCTGCGCACCTTCTGCTTAAGACAAGAAGAGGTATGTGCGATATCAGCACTGGGGATGGCTTCTTGAGAGGCTTTGTGCATCTGCTCCCCCTCAACAGCATCATCATCCGAATCACCACGGAAAGCAGCCTTGCGCTTCATAGTGGTTGGCTTTGAGGGAGCAGGCGCTGGAATGCTGGTAGGATCTGCCTCTTTGATAGAAATCCCTTTGGTGGATTGAACCAAAGGAATATCCTTGAGCTTTTTGCTACTGGGATGAGCAATGCCCTTCCCCTTGCGATTGTACGCTTCTTCTGTGGTCTCTTACGCAGCATCCGTTGAAGATCTTCCTCCACTCTTCTTTGATTTGACCACAGGAATTGGGCCTATCCAGGGTTCCTTGTTGGGAGCGGCATCAGACAGCCAGATTTCATAGTAATCGGCGTTGCCTATCTCACTGCGCAAATTCTGAAGGTGTACTCTGGAATAGTACTTTGCGTCGCAAGACTGCTTCTTGATTGACTTTTCTTCAACATAGGTGGCCAATTTACCATAAGTCAATAGGAGTTTGGTTAGCAGTCTGCAGTGAGTTCGGTACTTGGTCTTCTCTGCATTCAGCTTCTTCTCATAGCTTGCCATCCCCTTCACAATCTCATTGAATATTATCTGCGGCCAGTCGAGTTGATCTTCGTTAAAGATGGCTGCGCAGTATTCCCACTGCTTTGAGATGAAATGTCCATTATTTCCATTCTTGTATTTGAGGGAATCTCCAATTAGGGTGCACAGGTGATACATCACCTCACCAAATTCCTTTCTATTATACATTGGCCACTTCTTGTTGAGGGAAGGAATGCCAATGAGCTTCTGTGCAAGCGCATTTTGATGAGCCTCATCATAGCTGACTGAAGAACTATCAACATTGAAGTTTAGGAGGCTGCGAATGTGATTGGGGTGAACCATTATATCACAGCGCTGAACGGTGGCCATGATCATTTCTGTTGTCTTGCCTTCAAGTTGTGCAGGAACAACTCTTGCTGTCCTGAAGAATTCATCTAACAGAGCAGGCACTATGAAGGATTGCTCAAGAGTGAATAATGGAAGAATGCCGGAGGAGCTGAGAAGATGAAGCAGATGACGACCAATCGCATCTAAAGAGAGATCTGCCTGAATAAGTTCCCAACCCAGAATGAAGTAAACGTGTCCCTGCGTAAAACAATAGATAGAGTTAGACAACCTATTGCTTATGGAGCTGTGCGCATATGCAAGTAATGCAGATATACCTTGGCGCAAGTTCCATAAAAAAATAAATTTATGCGCAGAAAATAGGAAGAGGGTGCGCATTAAATAAGAATGCATACGCAGAGGGATCGTGCGCCTAGAAAATAAATACTAATAAAGAAGTGTGCGCAGAGAAATAGATACAACTATATGATGAGAAAGCCATGCGCAGGAAACTATGCGCAGAGCACAAAGATGGGGTGAATAATAGACTAAATAAAAAAAAAGAATATTTAGGAACATGAACACCCAAGAACACAGAAAAACAAAAGTTGACAAAATTCAACAAAAAGTACATCGAAATGACGGCGTGAACAGGACGAATTCAACCATGTAAAAAGTATGGTCAACAACATTAAAGCAAACCCAGAAATTCAGAAAAACGGTTCGTCTGCCAAGGAAGTTACGAAGCACAGAAATTGACAAAAACATATGTAACGACCATTGATTATGAAATAAACTACATGAAAGAATAGATCAGGCAAATACGAACACAACACAACGATCGATTTCAAAGAATGATCAACAAATAAGGGAGAAATCGAAAAAGGGAGTCTTGAGACCTCCAAGAACAACAATGGCGGAAAAAAATAAGGAGTTATAGTGAAACATACCATGTCTTTGACGGTAGGATGCCTTGATTGTCGTTCTACTTCTTCTTCGTGAGAGTTCCCAGGATTGGAGTGCGAAGAAGAGTCGGAGATGATGATTTCTGGTTGAGTTTTAGTTTTCTTAGGAGCCATTGAAATGGTTTAGAAAGAAGGAAGGTTGAGGTTGAAGATAACGAATAGAAAATGAGAGATGAGGGTTTAGAGCAGAGGTAAGAAAGAGAGTGAGAAAATTTAGAGGGAAGAGAGAAGTAGAGAGAGAAACGGTTTAAGTAGGGAAGGAGAAGTTAGGCGCACGTTGGCTAATAAAAGTTTGAGAAAATGTGCAGTGGCGCAGGATAGTAATACCACGTGTCACAAAAGGGAACGCGCGTGCGCAGGCCTATGCGCGCGTGTGCTTGTGAAGTCCTAAGCCGGTCACTGTCAAGTCGACTTCCTCATAAATGGTGAGTCAGTGAAAGGACGGGCGCACGTTAGCAGAGTGACATGGCCGAATGGGGAATGCGCGTGTGCAGCCTTTGCGCGCGCGTGTGTCAGCGAAAAGAGGCTGCCGGCTGTCGCATCACCTTCCTCATTAAATGGTGAGCAGACATACGTGAGACGCACTGTCATTAATTGCAGTTTGCATTAAATGACAATGGGACATGCGCAAGGGTAAAAAGGTAATTTCCCAAGAAAATTCAAAAAAATAAAAGCGTGGGAAAGTTTGAATTTCACAAGTACCCTTGTGACTCAGCGTTGACTTTTCAGTCAAGGACCTATGTGCAAAATCTAATGAATAGAACACTTACCTGTGGTCCTCGATGATTTGCGCATGGATAGTCATGCGCAGTGTATTGATAGCGCAGAGATTCTGTAAATCTCAGAACAGTAGTTTCATGCGCAGACAGTTGTTTGCGCAGAAGTTTCATAGGGCGCATGAAACTTAACCTATTTTGCACACTTTATCAAGCAAATACATTAGTATCAATAAATCATGTGGACAAGTTAGCTAAGATTAAGCATACCCATTTCTCCTTTCAAGAGATCACTTGTTAATTCTTGAGGAGATGATATTAGATGTTGATGAGCTTGATAATAGTGCTTGGTAGGATTTAAAAAACTGCTATGGTGGACATATTATCGCAGAGAGTTGGATAATTCTACTCATGAGTCCCATAGTCCACAGGTTGTTGCTTCATCCATAAGATTTGGCAGCAGCAGCTTTCAGCAGCAATATATTCTGCTTCAGTAGTGGAGATGGACACAGCAGCTTGTCTCTTGCTTGCCCATGCTACAAGTCGATTTCCAAGGAAATGACAAGTTCCACTTGTGCTCTACCTGTCAATTGTGCACGCTGCGTAGTCCGCATCTGAATAACCTACAAGTTTAAATTTCGAATCTTTGGTGTACCAAAGTCCAAGGTTAACAGAGCTAAAAATATATCTAATACTTTTACAGCAGTTATGTGTGCTTCAGAAGAATTAGCGTGATAGTGCGCACATATCCAGTCAACATAATATCTTGGCCAGCTAGCAGAAGATAAAGGAGAGTTAATCATACCTAGATATAGTCTGATCAACTTTACCTTTTAAGTCTGTTAAATTTGTTGCTTGTGGCCATTGGAGTGTCGTATGCTTTAGCATTCAAGTCCAAACTTCTTGATTGAGTCCCTAGTGTACTTGACTTGATTTGCGAGGATGCCATCATTCAATTGATTGATTTTAAGCCCGAGGAAGAGAGTGATTTATCCCATCACGCTCATCTCAAACTTGCTTTTCATTTGCTTTTCAAAGCGCTTACAAAGAGACTCATTAGTAGAACCAAATATAATATCATCGACAAAAATTTGAACAAGTAAAGAATGATCATTATGCTTGGTAATAAAAAGAGTTATATCGATTTTACCGCACTTGAAGCCTTTCTCTAGTAGGAATTTTTATAGCGTATTGTACCATGCTCTTGGAGTTTGCTGAAGACCATACAAAGCTTTCTTGCTTTGATTCTATGATGCTTCCATTCTTATCCATCTTGTTTCCGAACACCCATTGAAGCGCTAAATATTGGATGAGCTTTTCTTGCACTTCTTGCATAGCATCGATCCATCTTAAAACATGGAGCACTCTATCAATCTTCTTTGATCCGACATGAGAGATAAACGAATGCTACACCGCAAAGTTTGATGCTCTCGATGTGCGAATCCCTATATTGTGATGATAGGAATACGAAGATCAATGGGAATTTCATTTGCTTCAGCATCACGATCATTTAAAGGTGATTTGTTGAAGTGGAGAAACATCATGCGCAGAAGGAGGTGTTTGCACATCAGGAGTTGCAACTTCAGGCGCATCATTTATAGAGTCATCAGAATCATTGGGAGCCAAATGTGGCTCAAGGAGAGAATGCTTATCAAAAAGTAGCATGTACAGATACTAAAATAACTAGAGATTTATCTTATTAAGATCATGAAAAGCTTATAGAATGATTGGCATACCCAACGAGAATACCTTCATCTGCTTTGGCGTCGAATTTTACCTCAATAGCGTTTGCAGCCAAAGAACTTGAAGAAAGCAATGTTGGGCGCTTTCTCTTTCTCCATAGATCGCATGGAGTATAGATGTAGGCTTTGTTGATGAGGAATCTTATTCTGAGTAAAGCATGCACCGATGACAGCTTCTTCCCATAAATACATTTAGAAGTACTGCTTCTACTATCATTGTCTATCCATCCTCAATCAACAAGAGATTCTTTCCACAACGCCATTTTGTTGCGGAACTCCAGCAGCAGAGAAATTGTGAAGAATACCATTTGTTGGTTCTTGTTGGTTCTCACAATGTTGAGCGACATCGTTGTTCATAAATTCTGTTCCATTGAAGTGTCGAACTCTATTGATGTCTTCTATGTTTGGAGATTAAGGAGAGCAGCCAGGATATCATAGAGATACCACAGGTTGGTCCAAAGCTTCGCGGTAGTGAGCGGTCCAAACATATGAGGTGAAGCGGATGTAAGCGTTTTGACATTGGAGCAATCTTGCTGGAGGAAAACTGCTCAGGCTGCTTACTAAGCTGGCATGGTGCTTATACCATTGCTAGCTGCTTTCACTTAAGCTTATTGCTACAAAACAAGGATTAGTAATAGAAATTATAGCGGTAAGATCAAATAGATTAGAAATTGGTCTTACGAGTCCTTGTGAGCAAAGTTAGTCCAGAAACGCCATTTTTGATGTAACATAGCGTTGAAGTGATATGGCATTCCAGAACTTTATCTCATAATTGTGATATGGAGAGCAGGTTGCTTGAGACTTAATCTTTTATGATTAGTCCAAAACCAATTATGTGCCCTTTGTTGTTGTCACCATATATTACCGAGTGATCTCTTCCTTCGTGCGCACCTTTAAGAGTGTTGACATCTCTAGTAGTGTCTAGAATCCACTGTCGATATCAACTGAGATTGAGAGAGCACAGTGAAGTAGATATTTCCTGCTTTGAAGCATTGACTTGCGCTCTACAGCAGAGTTATCTTTTAGGATCAGCACACTTTGAGAGATTCCTTGCGCGGCTGCGGAGTTGGTAATGACGCAGCTTCTGTCAGGTTAGCTCTGGCAGATAAGTGCTTGTCATTCTGTCTGCTTTGTGAAGGTGTCCTGTTTCCACTGGAGTGAAGGGATCTTTCTTTGATTGTCCTTGGCGCATGCTCAGGTTCCATTTCAGAAACAACTTTTGAATCATTGTCAGCATTTGCCATTAAGCAGAGCAGTCTATCCTCAGAGTCAGCATCCTTGTCATCAGTGTCAAGTCTCAGAGTCCTTAGCTCCTTCTCTGCGCAGTTCTCTTCATCAACCATTCTGCACTGCTTTGATGCTTTGTGCGCAGGGTTGCTTTTCCTTGTACTCAAATTTTGAAGAAGGCATTGAAGCGTAATGTCCTCGCTTTCTACAGTAAACCAAGTCATCTTTCTTTGAGTCTCTATGAGAGAGAATAGGAGGTTTGCTTAAGGATCCACCAAACTTTCTGAATTTGATATGAGGTTTGAGCAGGCGCAGGAATATGTGAAAAGTTAGCCATTGCCCTAGATTTTTGAAGCCATATGGAATCGGCACCCAAGCTGTTAAGCTTGAAAAACAGAAACATGTTTTATGAAGGTGTTTGCTCTGATACCACTTGTTGGTCCCTAAAGGGGCAACAATACAGGGTAAAAAAATAATTTTGGCTTATAAATAATAAGGTAAAATCAAGTAAACAGGTTTTTTCTTTCCTTTCCCCAACATTTTCATGTCTTGATCAGGAAGCTATCCAGTAAAAACCAAATGTTGCTGAAGTCTTCATGCATCTTTCATATACCTCTCAGCCATGTGGTGTCAGAATGCGGACACTTTATTCGAAATCCGACAAAGGACTGCAAGTGGTTTCATTGATTTTACAGGATTTTACTGGTAGCTCTTCTTCGTATCGATTTCTTGACAAACTCTGACTGACCCCTGACCTTCAGCTTCCATAACTGGCAGCTCAAAGGCAGCCAAAATCCATATCCGGTGGCTGGAAAGACGGGATATCAACCTCCAACAAAGGAATAGCTTTACTTACCCAATCACTACTGCTCCTACCGGCTTTCCAACACATGGGATTTGAGATTCTCATTCTCTGGCATTAATCTCCGGCACCGGACATTTTTTGAAAGATCCCAACGGTGAAAAGTAGTGATTAGGTGTTTGGAACTCCCTCCAGAATTTTGAAGACGATCCAACGGTTCAATCATCGGGAATCTTCATTTTTCTGGACTGTCCTGGATTTTAAAATTTGATTCGGCCGCCGGCCATATCTCCTGCGTCAGGAATTATTTTGACAATCCCGACGGTGAAATAGTGAGTATTCGTTATTTGCATGTGCTACAAAAATTTGAATACGATCCAACGGTTCAATCATCGGGAATCGCGTTTTTACAGTCCGAATTCTGGAGGTGCAGTTTTTTGTTCTTGATTCGGATTTTGGCCTTTTGGCCGGAATTTTTCGACGGTTGTTGGCTCGTGGTTGTCGCCTAGAACTCCTCTAGGTTCAGCCATGGCTAAGGAGGGCGCTGGTACTGGTTTGTTTGGTGGGGGAGGCATCAATGGCGTTTCTAGGGTTTTGAATTCCAAAAACCCTAATTTGTATGGTGGAGGTTCTAATGTTGTTGGGGATGGTGCAAACTCGGGTGTAATTATTGGGGCTATTGCTCAAGGGACCAAGGATGCCATCTCTCAAGGTTTGATTGCCAACAACGCAGGAAAGTCAGCAATAGTGGCTGCAGAGGCCAATCTGGTTAAGGGTGAGGTAGGTCATGCACCTAGGGCTCCTATTTCGTACTCGGCTGCATTGAGCGGGGATAAGGGTGTTGAAGGTACGTTTGTCAACCCATTTGAGGGATTTCAGGCTCCTCCTCGCCGTGGATCTTTTATTGATGGGGAACCAATGTTGATGTTGACTGAACGGGAGATTCAAGCGGCTGCGGACTGTTTGAAATTTATGGTCGTATTAAAATTCACTACTGGAAGGCCTCAATTGAAGGTAATTCACGATCACATAACTCAACACTGGGGGCTAAAGGGGGGTTTTTAATGTGGGTTTACTTGACCCACGCCATGTTTCAGTGTATCTCTCTACACAAGAGGACCTAACTTTGGCTTTAGCTCGGGAATCCAATGTTATTATGAATTCTATGTTTCGATGTTTTCGGTGGACACCGGATTTTGATTATGGTTGTGACAATCCTCGTATTTCTGTATGGGTACGCTTGCCTAACCTGCCTTTACATTATTATGCTTTTATGGCTAACATTGGAAATACGTTGGGTACATTTTTACGGGCTGATGATAGGTCTGCTGGTTTCACTCATCATGGTTTTGCTCGTTTTTGTGTGGAAATGGATGTTTCACAGCATAAGCCTAGTAGGATTTATCTTGGGTCTTCTCGAGAAAATGGTTTTTGGCAGGACATTGAGTATGAGGGGAATGTGCTCTACTGTTCTAAGTGTGGAATGTTGGGACATGATGAATACTCGTGTCGGCGTAATGCTAGGCGAATGGGTCGAAACACTGGGTATCAGAAACCTCCGGTCCAGATTCAACAGCAGAAGCAACCCCCATCGCAGCAACAACAGCAGAAACCAACCCACCAGCAGGTACCACCCAGGGATCCGGCACAGAGACAGGGTAAAGCCAACTCTGAGTGGCAGGTTGTGGGTTGGAAAGGAAATCGGAAAGCAACTGAGGCCGAGAAGGGTAAAGCGGTGGATGCAAATGCAGGTACTAGTAAGCAGGGACAGACAAAGGGATCGGTTTTTTCTAGGTTGGAGTATGGGGCAGTACAAATTTTGGGTAATCATGATGTTTGGATGAATAAGGTGGATGACAAGGGTACTGGTAAGGAAGATGGGGAGATTACAGCTCCCAAGTCAGGTGGTAAAACCAGTTCTGCGATATTGGTTGAGGAGATTTCTCCAGAATAGGATAAATTAGAAAGAGAAGAGCTTGAAAGGGTTCAGAAGCAGCAGCAGCAGCAGCAGCAGCAACAACCAAAAGTTAATGAAAACTCTTTTGCGGTTTTAGATGGTTTGGAGGATGAGGAGGTTGATGAGGAGATTGAGATCAAGGATACAGAGGAGGATGGGGCAGCAGTAAAGGAGTCCAATATGAATGCTTTTGCGGTGCTTCAGGATTTAGATGGTGAGGAAGATGTTGATAAGGGAACAAAGGAACAGCTACCACCTTGCATGGTGAACACAGTGGTAGTCATGAGCTCTAGTACGGAAGTCTCTTCGACTAATGCATCAATTGATCATGTTTCTGAGACACAGGTGCCGGTGGTAGTAGCTGAGGATATTAATCAGGGACAGGGACAGAAAGGCATGGATACAGATATAGGGACTATTCAGGGATCTGAGGACTCAGAATTTTCTGAGGGTGATACTGAGGTCGAGACAACTACTGAGACAAGTTCTACAGGGGACACTACAGCGAAATAAGATCCTTCTTTTAAAGACGTTTCCAGTGGTAAGAAGTCGAGACGTAGGAAGAAAAAGGGTAATAAGCCGTTGCCGATGGGTTCGCCTCCGCAGACCCGAAGCAAGACTGTTGGGGTAACCTCTATCTCTAATAGTTTTTAATGTCGTTCATCATATGGAATGCTAGAGGCGTCGGTAATGTTAAGACTATGGATGCGTTGAAAGTTTTAGTGCAGCAGCATAAACCTTGGTGTTTAGCAATTCTGGAACCTAAAATCTATGGTATTAGGCTCCCGAATATCGCTAAACAACTTGGTTTTCCTCATTTCATGCATGGAGATCCTGTTAATAAGCATATTTGGGTGTTATGGAAAAATGGTATTGATATGGATGTTGCTCTAGTCTCTAAGCAACATATCTCTGTTCGGGTTACGGTTTTTGGTGAACAGTATGGGGTATTTTCGTTTGTTTATGCCAGTTGTGATCGGTTGGAGAGACAATCTTTATGGGGAGAGCTCGTTAATTTATCTTCGCAGTCTGATGATCCGTGGTTGATTGGTGGTGATTTCAACATCATTGCAGCGCCGGCGGAGAAACTGGGAGGTAATGGGTGGGATTTTCCTAGTATTGATGACTTATGCAATTTCATGGTTACTGCCGGTGTTTCGGATGCGGGTTATGAAGGGAGTATCTATACCTGGTGTAATGGGCATCCTGGGAATCGTCGGATTTGGGAGAGATTGGATAGGGTGTTGGTGAACGGGTCTTTCGCTGCTAAACACGGCAGTATCACTGTTGTTCATTTACCGCGGGATGTATCTGATCACTCTCCGCTGCAGATTAATATCGCTGCTATCACCAAACCGAAATGCCCCTTTAAGTTTTATAAAATGTGGTTGGAGCATCCAAGATTTGATGACTTTGTACGGGAGGTGTGGAGTAGAGGTTGCTGGGGAACACCGTTGTTCAGACTGCACCGGAAGCTTCATGTATTGCGCGGAGAACTCAGAAAGTGGAATTGGGAGGTTTTCGGTAATATTTACCGTAAGATCGATCAGTTGCAGGATGATCTTACCCGTTTGGACTTCTCGCTGCAGCAAAATTGGGATGATTTAGTTGCTGCAGAACAGAGGCAGAAAAATGAGGAACTAGTTCAGGTTCGCAGATGGGAGGTGGACATGAAACAGCAGCAGTCACGGCAATTATGGGTTCAGGACGGAGACAGAAACTCGGCCTTTTTTCACGCTTCCATCAAAGAGCAGAGAAGGCAGAATTCCTTGAAGCTGCAGCTGCCGGATGGTTCTTGGTGTGATAATGAGAACTTATTGGGAGAGCTTGGAGCTACACATTTTGAGGAGATTTTTTCTTCTGGTCCTCATGAGGTTGATGACAGGTTATTTTAGGGTATTGTGGCAGGAGTAACAACTACAGATAATGCGATGCTTACTGTAGTCCCTGATGAGACAGAGGTTTGGGAGTCTATTAAATCTCTGAATGCAGACAGTGCTCCGGGATCAGACGGTTTTACTGGTCAATTCTTTAGGGGATGTTGGTCAATTATTAAAACTGATGTTGTTGCTGCGGTTCAGTCGTTCTATAGAGGTGAGGAACTTCCCATAGGTTTGTCGTCTAATGTGTTGGTGCTCTTACCCAAGGTTGATAAGCCGACTGGGTTTAAGGATTTGAGGCCTATTAGCCTATCCACCTTTATGAACAAGGTGATCTCTAAAATTTTAACTTTACGACTGGCTTGTGTGTTGCCTAAGTTAATTTCTCCGGAACAGACGGGTTTCATGAGGGGTCGTGGTATTCAGGAAAATATTGCCTTGGCTCATGAGATGGTGCATCGGATCGATCAGAAGGTTGTGGGTGGGAATGTTCTCTTCAAGCTGGATATGTCTAAGGCGTATGATCGACTAGAGTGGGATTTCTTATTTAGAGCTTTAGAAACGTTTGGGTTTGATGCCAACTGCTGCAGCCTGATTTCGAGGTTAGTGCGGGGTAATTGGTATTCTGTTCGTATGGGGGGTGTTTCTCATGGTTACTTTCCCTCAACTCGTGGGGTGAAACAGGGAGATCCGCTCTCTCCATTGTTATTCATTATTGCTCAGGAAATACTGTCCCGGGCATTGCACAGAGCTGTTCAGGAAGAGGTGTTTAGGCCGTTTGAACATGGTAGGGGGAATTTTCCATTGACCCATTTGCTTTATGCGGATGACATGCTTTTGTTTTGTAACGGGCGTCAGAGATCCATTGAGGGTCTTCGTGAGGTTTTGAGTATGTATGAGAGGTCTTCGGGTCAATTGATTAATTTGGAGAAGAGCGGTTTTTATGTGGGTGCTAAAAGGCGACAGTTCGAGATAGAAAATATTCGAAGATGGTCGGGTTGCACGCACCAGCAGTTTCCGCTCAAATATCTGGGGATCCCGTTGTTCAAAGGTAGAGTCAAGAGGGTACACTTTGCGGAGCTAGAAGCAAAGATGATGAAAAGGGTGGATGGTTGGAAAGCACGGCTTCTGTCATTTGGTGGGAAGGTAACTCTCATCAAATCTGTGCTTTCTAGCATTCCTATTTATTCTTTGGGTGTGCTCAAGGTTCCTAAGGTTATAACTCGTAAGTTGGAAAGCATTATGTCCAACTTCTTATGGAGCAGTGGAGGTGAAAAAAGGGCTCATTGGGTTTCTTGGGATGTGGTTTGTAGACCTATCCAGGAAGGTGGTTTGGGAATTCGGAGGGTGGGGGATATGAATCAGGCTATGTTAGCCAAGTTGGCGTGGGTGGCCACCAGAGGCAATTCCCTATGGTCACAATGGGTCCGTGTCAAGTATAAATGTCAACCTGCAGCCTCTAGTTCGCATGTGTGGCAAGCTGCATCGTCATATTTACATCAGTTGGATGATTGCAGTCGTTGGGTTGTTGGCAG
>JAOWBW010000302.1:147500-150000 GCA_026119855.1 Campanula takesimana
GGCACGTTTCTCCCCTCCACTGCTCCACAGAAAATTGGCCATGGTACTTTCTAATTTTCTAAGAACCGCCTTAGGCACTTTAAGGACCCCCAAAGAATAAATAGGTATGCTAGATAATACAGATTTAATAAGCGTTACCTTGCCACCGAATGACAGTAACCTCGCCTTCCACCCATCTACCCTCTTCAAAACCTTGGACTCAAGCTCCGCAAAGTGCACTCTTTTAACACGACCTTTGAAAAGTGGCATCCCCAAATACTTAAGGGGAAACTGCTGATAAGTGCAACCAGACCATCTTCGGATATTTGCAATCTCGAACTGTCTCATCTTTGCACCTACGTAGAATCCACTTTTTTCAAGATTAATTAACTGACCCGAAGCCCGTTCATACATAGTCAGAACACCTCTGAGCCCCTCAATAGATCTCTGACGACCATTACAGAATAGCAGCATGTCGTCAGCGTATAACAAGTGAGATATCGGAAAGACCCCTCTACCATGCTCATAGAGTAGAAATTCGTTACCCAGAACCGCTCGATGCAAAGCCCTGGAAAGAATCTCTTGAGCAATAATAAACAGCAAAGGAGATAGTGGGTCACCCTGCTTAACACCACGAGACGAGGCAAAGTACCCATGGGAAACTCCACCCATACGAACCGAGTACCAGTTGCCTCTAACCAACCGCGAAATCAAGCCACAACAAATATCGTTAAAACCCAATGCAGTCAATGCCCGAAATAAGAAATCCCATTCCAAGCGATCATAAGCTTTGGACATATCTAACTTAAACAACACGTTACCTCCAACAACTTTCTGATCAATACGGTGGACCATCTCATGGGCCAAAGCGATGTTCTCCTGAATACCCCTCCCCTTAATGAACCCCGTCTGCTCAGGAGAGATAATTTTGGGCAACACACTAGCCAAACGAAGGGTAAGGATTTTAGAGATTACCTTATTCATAAAGGTAGATAGACTGATAGGTCGCAAATCCTTAAACCCCGTTGGCTTATCCACCTTGGGCAGCAAAACAAGCACATTAGAAGACAACCCCTTCGGGAGCTCCTCCCCATGATAAAACGATCTAACAGCAGCGATCACATCAGCCTTAATGGTAGGCCAGCAACCTCTGAAAAATTGACCTGTAAAGCCATCAACACCAGGAGCACTGTCAGCATTCAAAGATTTAATGGCCTCCCAAATCTCACCTTCCTCAGGCACTGCAGTTAACATCTGATTGTCCTCCGCTGAAACCCCTGCCTCAATATCCTGAAAAAGCCTCTCGTCAATCATATGAGGACCAGAACTAAAAATCTCCTCAAAGTGCGCCGCACCCAACTGACCCAAGATGCTCTCATTATCACACCAGGATCCGTCTGCCAACTGCAACTTCAAAGAATTCTGACGTCTTCTCTCCCTGATAGAGGCATGAAAAAATGCAGAATTACGATCTCCATCCTGAACCCATAACTGCCTTGACTGTTGCTGCTTCATATCAATTTCCCACCTACGAACCTGTGCCAACTCATCAGTCTCCTGCTTTAATTCAGCAGCAACCGAATCATCCCCATTAGATTGTAGAGAAAAATCCAATCTAGTGATATCATCCTGCAACTGGTCTATCTTCCGAAAGATATTCCCAAAAACTTCCCAATTCCACTTTCTCAGTTCCTTGCGCAGAACATGCAATTTCCTGTGCAACCGGAGCAACGGAGTACCCCAGCAATCACGACCCCACACCTCACGCAAAAAACCTTGAAAACCCGGATGATCAAGCCACATTTTATGAAATTTAAAAGGGCATTTGGGCTTTGATATCGCAGCGAATTTAATCTGTAATGGAGAATGATCCGACACATCTCTCGGCAGATGAGTGACAGTAATATTTTACTGCTGCGCAGTAAAAGTCCCATTCACCAAAACACGATCAATACGCTGCCAAATACGACTAGCAATTGGGAACCCATTACACCAAGTATACTTACTTCCTTCATACCCCGCATCAGAAATGCCAGCATTAACCATAAAACCGCAAAAATCATCAATACTAGGGAAATCCCACCCATTACCTCCCAGTTTCTCTGACGGATCAGCAATGATGTTAAAATCACCACCCACTAACCACGGCTCATCAAACTGACCAGATAATTGCACAAGATCATCCCACAACGACTGTCTCGGAATACGATCGCAACTGGCATAAACAAATGAGAAAATACCATATGCATCCCCAAACACCGTTACTCGAACTAAAATATGCTGATTAGTCATAGAAACCACATCCAAATCTATACCAGTTCTCCATAAAACCCAAATATGCCTATTAACAGGATTACCATGCAAGAACTTATCAAAGCCTAGTTGTTTAGCAATATTTGGAAGCCTAACACCGTAAAGTTTAGGTTCCAAAATTGCCAAACACCAAGGCTTATGATGCTGAATCATAAGCTTTAAAGCATCCATGGTACTATCATTACCAACACCTCTAGCGTTCCAGATA
>JAOWBW010000302.1:158338-219668 GCA_026119855.1 Campanula takesimana
TTCCCACCTCCCACCTCCCACCTCCCACCTCCTCCAAATCCTTCATTCTTTCCGTCCCACCAAAATCCCCAACCTCCCCAGTCCCACAAACACCTTCCCCACCGACTACCATCACCACAACAACCCTTACACCACCAACGAATTCCAAGACAAACTCCTCTAATAATCTTTTCGCACTAATAAGGAACAAATTAACTTCCATCAGCAATTCATATGGGAGACCCAGAAGCAACGAGTAGAAGATGGTTGTCCCCGAATAGAAATAATAAGGAACAAATCAACTTCCATCAGTAATTCATATGGGAGACGCTCACTAAAAAGCAAATTAAGAAGCCTACTTCAAATTGCAGAAGCACAACAGAATCAAATTTTAATTCACATTCAGATCTTCTTTTTATCTGTTTACCACAAAAAGATTTTTTTTTTTTTTTTTTTTTTTAAACTTGAGCAAGAGAATCAAATTTGATCTCTAAATTCTTTTCCCAATTGCGATCCAAAGTAAAACCCCCAGCAAAATGAAATCACTGCTAAAATTAATGTAATCTTGTCATTAACCAAACAGAACCAACCAACAAACCTAATAACCGACAACCTAATCTGCAACGCCTCACCCCCGACCGCTTCCAAGCCTCCCTTTTCTTTACTGTTATCAACATCAATTTTGATGATTTTGAAGAATTTCAAGATTTGGGTTCTTGATTTTGAAACCATATCAAATATTGATTTCGAATTTCAAGATTTGGGGTCTTGATTTTGAAACCCATATCAAAATATTGATTTCGAATTTCAAAAGCATGAACAAATGATCTGGGTTTCGATTTTGGTCTTGCAAAACCTTGATTTCGATTTTGTTCATACTTCGCCTGGGAATGGGAAAGGGGAAAAGGGGACGGGGAGGGAAGGGGAAGGGGAAGGGAAGGGGAGGGGGATTAGAAATTTAATAAGTTACTTTAACCCCCTTTATCTGTGTAAAATGTTCTCGTACCTGTAATTCCAGTTTTACCCCTTAAAACAAGTCACATGGCCAGTCACATGCATGGTTAACGGCAAAAATTGGACGGCGTTAGCAATAGGTACCTCCGCTGCACGAAAAAAAAGTTAAGGTATTTTTCATGGGTCAAAAAAGAGATAAGTTACTAAATCCAAACAACCCCTATAGTTCAGGTACTTTTGGTGCATTTTTTCCAATGTTATTATACTCCCTCCGTCCCGCCGGAAACTTCAAAAAAAAATTATGGCACAAGAATTAAAGGAAAAAGTGAAAATGTGATGTGTTGTGAGTGTTGATAGTTGAGTGGGAGAGAGAAAGTGGGGTAGAGAATAGTTAGTGGGTTAGTGGATGTGAGTATGAGAAGTGGGGCCTACTAATTAAAAAGTATTAAAAACTTTCCATTTATGGAATGTGCAATTTCTATGGGACGCCCATTTTGGTAAGTTTTGCAATTTTCGGTGGGACAGAGGGAGTATGTGAGTTTTTTTTAATGGGATCTATAACCCCCTCTAACATCATCTCCATCTCCATCTCCATCTCCAGTGACACCACAATCACCTCCACTTACAACCCAACACCACTGTTGCTATTCTCCGCCACCACCCACCAACCACTAATACCACACCATTCCACCATCCTCAACAACTTCATCATTCACAACCAACCCTCATCCCATCACCACCATTATAACCACCACCAATGTTATTTATACCACCATAAAAAAAAAAAAGTGCAGAAAACAGGGTGTAGATTCAAGATTCATAAATTTGGTTTAAAACATTAATCAGAAAAAATCAAAGATGAAGAAGGGTTGCATTTCAAAATAAAAAAATTAAAAATCAACCAAGGCCCAGTTACTCCCTCCATAAATTTCAGAACTGTAAATTGAAACAAAGTCCCAAATCTTTAAATTTTCTCATGGCCGATGATCGGACAACTCCAATTCTTGCTTTTGGTGCCATTCGCCAAGATTGAATAAGAACCCAAGAAATAGAGAAACTACGCTTCCTTTTTATGGTATAAAGCTTGTGAAATCCATTTGTCTGCCTAAAGTCTTCTTCACTGCCAGCCTTTTAAGTCACCAGGTGCTGCGATTATAACAGAGGGGTGGCACAAGGTGGAGAAGAGGGTGAGGGGCGACAAAATTAAAGGCTTGGGGAAAAGTAAATGCGAGAAGGAGTGCAGGGTAGGGGTACGGAGAAGAGGGGGAAGGAAGTAGCGGCGGCTGTCAGTGGGGGTAGTGGGTGGCGTTGAACGACAGAAAGAGAAGGAGAGCCGGAACAGAAGATGGTGGGAAGGGGATCAGGAAGTGTGTGACACGAGAGAGAGAAAGAGCGCGATAGAGATCTCCTGTGCCCCTGCCTGTGCCCCTCTAATCTGGATCGTTTACATGCTTGGATAATATCAACATAAATGGTTGAGATTAGAGGGGCACACGGAGGGGCACAGGAGATCTGGACTCACAATAGAGTAAGGGTTTGTGAGGGATTTTTTCTTTTTACTTTGCATATGCTGTAAATAAATGACCTTTTTACTCGCTCAATGCAAAGTGAAATGAGATATATGATCGTTAAAACGTCTAAGCCCACAATTCATTATTATGGCTATACTCCATCCGTCTCATCTTAAACATAAAAAAAAAGTAGAATTAAGATGAGAATCTTTATATTATAAAATATAGATAGTGGGGTAGAGTGTTGTGAGTATAGATAGTAGGGTGTAAACGGTTCGGTTTGGTGGGTTTTAGAGACCAAACCGCTAGTTATCGGTTTGGTCATTTTCCAAACCGAACTGAACCACAAAAACCTCCAAACCGAACTAAACCAAACTGCATGGTTCGGTTCAAACTGCGGTTCATTACTCGGTTCAAACCGCAGTCCAAACCGACGGTCCAAACCGAAGCCAAACCAAAGTTCAGACCGAGGCCCAATTGATTTAGCAAGTTTTACTCTTTTTTCAATAGCGGCACCCTACCTCATATTTATATCCACTTCCCCCTTTCCTTTTCTTTCATTTTTGATGTGGGAAAAATATATGCTACTCAATAGCAGCACTCTTATATCCTCTCTCTTTCTTATTTGAATTTTCCATCTAAATTAATTTTCCCCAAGCAGCAAGCCAGCAAGCAAAAGCATTTCACAAGGCAAACGAAAAAGCAATCAACCAACCAAATTAATCTTCCCCAAATCGCAAATTTCCGATCAACGAGACATCCGCCATCGCCAATACCAGGATCGACTGGAAGGAAATGTATGTGTCTGTGTGGTAAATTTTCAGAATGCTTAATCATAAACAACTAAAAACATCACTGAAATGACAAATCAAACACCAAACCCCTCGAAAATCTTGATTCGAAATGGGTATTCCTCGATTTTGAACCCACTAAGCCATCCGCCATCGCCAATACCAGGATCGACTGGAAAGAAATCTGTATCTTCCTCCCCTCCCCCATCCAATTGTGAAGGTCGCCGACCCAGATGGCTATGTTCTCCCCACCGCCGCCGGATAATGCATCTTCACCCATTTCTAACAAGCGGAGTGTAGTTTCCCTCTTTCCAAATCGGAATCTACAGAAGAACCAAAGAGCAAGGTGTGAAGATCAATGACCGGTACAGATTCAGACGGCAAGGAGTCGCCGTCGCCGGAGATGGAAGTCTGATCGTCTCGCACATATCTAGGTAGGATTTTAGTGATGGGTTGTTTGGGTGTGTCAAGAACTGGAATACTAATTTAGATGTATTGAAAGGCATAGGTCAGGTTGGAAAAGGGTTTGTGAGGAGTATTTATTCGCTCAATTTTCCCACATTGAGAAGGAAAGGAAAGGCGAGAGTGAGGAGATGCATACAAATACAAATAGTCAATCTATGTTCGGTTCCGCGGTTTAGACCGCGGTTCGGTCTCGCGGTTCGGTTCCGCGGTTCAGACCTCGGTTTGGTTTAGTACGGTTTGGTTAGGTTCGGTTTGGTTGGTTTGGAGGGGTCAGACCGCAGATCAAACCGAACCACGTGGTTTGTGAATTTTTTAAACCGAACTGAACCATTTATGTTCAAAAACCGAACCAAACCGCATAGTTTGGTTCGGTTTGGTTCCGAACCGCGGTTCAGACCGAACCACTGACACCCCTAATAGATAGTGGGTAGGAGAGAGAAAGTGGGGTTGAAAATAGTTAGTGGATAGTTGTTGTGTGTATGACATGTAGGCCCCACTAAATAAAAAAATATAAATAACTTTCCTTTTTTGGATTTTGAAGTTTAAAATGGGACACCCAAAAGGGAAATTTTTGAAGTTTAAGATGAGACGGAGGGAGTATTTGCTTTGTACTTATTCTGTTTCAAAACATAGGTCGTTTTAAACTTATTTACACATATTAAGGAATGCAATTAATATTTATAAAAAGACTTATGTGCCCCTAACATAATCCAATTAATATCTACTCCCGCCGTCTCAAAATGATCTTCATAATTTTAGTTTGATTTATTATCCTAATGAAAAAAAAACTGAAACTTGTTATCAATAACTAGTTTTAATTTATTATTAAGATAATTAAATCATCGTAAAATTATTGTTTAAAAATCTTTTGTGATAAAAAAAAGAAAAGAAAAGTGAATATCATTTTAATTAAGACGGAGAAAGTATTTATGTTGTACTTCCACAGTTCATTACGGGTAGTATTTGATATTGTGTCATTTTTGAAAATAAAATATCTTTATACGACACAAGTAACGATCGAAACAAAAACCCTAAACCCTTTTCGGCTCCAACGTTTCTCCATCGTCTAACCACAGTCGCAGCAACCATGGCGGAGCTGAAGCTCTCAGAAAGTCGAGACCTTACCCGAATAGAGCGCATAGGAGCCCACTCCCACATCCGGGGTCTCGGTCTCGACTCCGTCCTTGAGCCCCGCTTAGTCTCCGAAGGTATGGTCGGCCAGACCGCCGCCCGGAAGGCTGCCGGCGTCATCGTCCAGATGGTCAAGGAAGGTAAAATCGCAGGCCGCGCTGTTCTTCTAGCTGGTCAGCCAGGCACTGGTAAGACCGCTATTGCCATGGGAATGGCCAAGTCAATTGGCCTAGAGACTCCGTTTGCAATGTTAGCCGGAAGCGAACTCTTCTCCCTCGAGATGTCCAAGACTGAAGCCCTAATGCAAGCTTTCCGGAAAGCGATTGGCGTCAGAATTAAGGAGGAAACAGAGGTAATTGAAGGTGAAGTTGTGGAGATTCAAATTGACCGTCCGGCAGTGTCTGGTGCGGCTTCAAAAACGGGGAAGTTGACGTTAAAGACTACGGAGATGGAGACGGTTTATGATTTGGGGGCGAAGATGATTGAGTCGTTGGCCAAGGATAAGGTCCAAAGTGGTGATGTGATTGCTATTGACAAGGCGTCAGGGAAGATCACAAAGCTTGGGAGGTCATTTTCTAGGTCTAGGGATTATGATGCCATGGGTCCGCACACAAAGTTTGTGCAATGTCCTGATGGAGAGTTGCAGAAGCGGAAAGAGGTTGTGCATTGTGTCACTCTACATGAAATTGATGTTATTAACAGCAGGTATGTTCAAGATTATACGGTTTAACAGGCATGTTCAATGAATTTTATTTTTCTATCTTGCTGTGGAAATTTGATACGAACATGCTATATATAATCTTCATTGCATCCAGGGTCCTACTAATTTGTGTAGCATTATATTGCTACTGAATCATGATTTTCGAGGATTTTTCCAATTAATTTTAGTTCTTCCTTGCTGCGTTTTGCTCAATGGTTGTTGTGTTCATTTGCAATTGAAATGAAGTTTTCGCTGATTAGAAAAGCACGAGTCTTGATATCAGTAGGTTTAAGATTTTGTAAGCACGCAGTAGGACCTGAAATAATCATGTAACATACTTTTCTTAGCTGCTACTTTACCTAATTACTAAGGACCAAGGTTTAAAAAGCACACCAATAGTTTGGTAACTACAGTTGCCCCAAAGTGTCTCTCATATTTCAAACTAAAGCTCTTACAGCAGGCACCTTATGATCTGGACATAAGTTAAACAGACACCAACGTGGAGAGAGTTTTGCTTTGTTTCATACGGGGGTCATACTATCTCTACTTTCTTATCAACTTTATTACCACAGATTGTATCACTCTTCGACTCCAATCCTTTACCGTGTTCTGACAGTACCCATTGCATTGATCTAAACTATTTGTTTATCTAATTCAGAGGTCAGTCCTTCTGATCCTTGAGAAAACATCTTTTTTGTTATCTACTTATTTCCATACTAATCCAGTTGCATTATTACACAGCACTTAATAAACGTTGCAGTTTCTGGTCTGATATTCAATTTGTGTTCATATTCATGCATTGTTCGTTGGACTTCATGTATAAAATTGAAGTTCTTATTGTATCCAGGACCCACCTAGTTTTGGACAAGAAGCTTACAACTCTATATGTAGTCAGTCAATAGTCAATACTCATGAATTATGTGGGTCGGTGGATCGGAGCTATGAGTATACTATTGCGTCTATATTGCTATAGTGATTTGTTACTGCCGGAGCCACCCTATGGCCCAAGGGGGCAGCATCCAACATTTCCTTTCTAGATTGTACCAATTTTGTACTAGCGTTTTTTGGTTAAATTACTTTTTAACCTTCAAAAATTATTGTTTTGCCCCTTGCACCAAGAAAAAACAACACTATTGTATTATACTAAGAAAAACTTATGTAGTAATTTTGCCCACCCCTAAACCATATTTAGGTATTACATCATACTCCCTCTGTCCCAGAAAGATAGTCCATTTTGGATTTTTGACGGTCAACACATGTGAACTTTGACCAAAGATTATTATCAATCTAATCATCCCAATAAAATTTTAAAATTTGTCATTGATAAATCACTTGATGATTAATCAATCACAAGTTTTAGAATTTCACAAGGATGGTTGGATTGACATTTATATTTAGTCAAAGTTCACTTGTATTGACCATCAAAAGTGGACCATTTTTCTGGGATGGAGTATTATATCATATTCGAAATAGTCCCCGTTTTAGACAAATTAAGCCTTTTATTTGTCAAAGTTGCAATTTTCCGTTGAATTGTTGAATGTTATTGCTTACTCATTGATCCTTTAAGATGGGATTTTTTTTTTTTTTTTTTGAATTGTACTTATTTCGTGGAGTTCAAACCAATGCAATAGCAACGTTGAGACTTGACTGTACAATTTAGGAAGATTTGAAGAAAAAAACCACATTATGCAAGTTTAATTCCTGCTTAATGGTTTTTGAACTGAATTCTTTTTGTCTATCTATATTTGTGTTCGAGGTTCGCAAAGCTAGTGGAGTTATGAATATATTTGGGGGGTCAAATATCAGAGATAACTATATGATTGATGAAGCTATTTGGAATTGAGTTTCTGTAATGGTCAATAAGATACTTGATATAGGGGGCGATATTATCATTTATGTTAATTTTTCCCCTTGATGTTGCTATCATAGAGGAAATTTGAACACAACCAAATCATTTGAAGAAGTAAGACATACTAAAGTATTGAATATTATGAACATAACTGGACATAATCGGGGCTGTATGATTAATATCAACATCATTCATTCAGAATTAGAGAGTGATGCGTGTTTTTTATTTATATCTGAAGATTTTACCTTATGCTTCATGAGATTTTTTGTACTTTTTGAACAATTAATGTCTTTCCTTAAACTATACTCTCTCCGTCCCTCTTTAATCAACAAAATTTGCCATTTTGGTTGTCCCACTTTAATTTACAAAGTCCCAAAAGGGAAATGTTTTAATACTTTTAAAATAATGGGACCCACTTATCCCACTCACAACAACTATCCACTTACTATTCTCTACCCCACTTTCTCTCTCCCACTCAACTATCTACCCTCACAACACATCAACTTTTTTCTTAAATAATGTGCCAAACCCAAAAATTGTAAGTTAAAGAGGGACGGAGGGAGTATACAAACCCATGAATGACTTTCTTGGTAAAAAGTTTATAGATGTTCAACTTTAATTTTCAATTCTAAATCTTAGGACACAGGGGTTTCTAGCTCTCTTCACAGGCGATACCGGTGAAATCCGTGCTGAAGTTAGAGAACAAATCGACACAAAGGTGGCGGAGTGGAGGGAGGAAGGGAAGGCTGAGATCGTGCCAGGTGTCCTCTTCATCGATGAAGTGCACATGCTCGACATCGAGTGCTTCTCATTCTTGAACCGTGCTCTGGAAAATGACATGGCACCAATTCTCGTTGTTGCTACAAACAGAGGGATCACCACAATCCGAGGCACAAACTACAAATCCCCACACGGGATTCCAATCGACTTCCTCGATCGTCTGCTCATCATCTCAACACAACCATACACAGAAGAAGATATACGCAAGATCCTTGATATAAGGTGCCAAGAAGAAGATGTGGACATGTCTGAAGATGCAAAAGTTCTGTTGACAAAGATTGGGGTTACTACGTCCCTAAGATATGCCATCCACCTCATCACTTCAGCTGCATTAGCTTGCCAGAAGCGGAAAGGAAATGCTGTGGAGATGGAAGATATTAGCAGAGTTTATGACTTGTTTTTGGATGTGAAGAGATCGACACAGTATTTGATGGAGTATCAGAGCGAATACATGTTTAGTGAAGTGGCAATGGGAGGAGGAGATACTGATGGAGATGACGACAATGCCATGAGTTCATGATAATTGTATTTGGAATTTTCTCATTTTGACAACAATTATCGTTTGTGTAAAAATTTAGACGGACAGAGTTTGGGTAATATTCTGTTCATCCCCACTGTTGATGCAAATTCTTATGGAAATGAAGGATACAGTTTTATTCGGTTCTATTTTAGTAACGAGATTTCGCTATAAAGAAAAGTGTCACATTTGCGTTTGTCTATCACATGCCAGGATAATCAAAAGGGAGATGTCGTTAAGAGTTCAACGTCAGTGATTCTGGGATGTAATGTAGGAAAGCATAGTTGCAGAGCAGCTGATTATCTGCATTTTGGGTGGTCAAAGAATGTTTCCTCAGCTGGATATGGTAGAAATAATGAACATAGAGCATTGTAAGAAGCCTGAAAAGCCCCAAGACGTGAAAAAGAACCAAAATGAGTTCCCCTGCTGCAGAAGGTAACTTATCCTAATTTGTAACATTGTTTTGCTTGTGTTGAATCAAATATCCTTCGCATTTTAACTTGATACTCCCTCCGTCCCAAAATGATCTTCCTATTTGCCATTTTTCATTGTCCCAAAAAGTTCTTCCTATGTCTACATTTGGGCTTATATGTGCATAAACAGGACATGGCAAGTGAACAAACTGTTCATATTTTTGGAAAGTTTGAATAGTCAAATGTGAAGTTCATTTTGGGACGGAGGGAGTATCATTTTTTAAGCAAGGCGCTTTACTAATTTGTCATGCTTTTACAATGATAAAATTACACTTAGACTATTTCTTTGTTTAGAAACACAGTTTTTATTTTCAAAGTCAAAAAAGAAAAGTAGGGAATTTATTAAGGGAAGGAAACTCAGGGAATGAGTATATCCTTCAAATTGTATTTTTAATGTCAAACATAAAAAACGAAATCAAAACATATGGCAAAATTGAAGTAAGAAAATGTGAAGGCCGGCTTTTTAGAAAGGGAGTTGTGACTGTAAGACAAAGAGCTTCTTTGAACTGGTGGGAAAGGACAGAAAAATTGCCGGAGTGTTTTATTTATATAACTACCTCCAAATGAATGTCCCAAATCGCTCATGATCAAGAGCAATTTCAAACATTTATTTAGGGACGGAGTGAGTATCAAGTTTCAAAGTCATAAACAGTTGTAATTTTAGTTATTGGAATTGTATTTCTGAAAATACTAGTAAAATGTGTTAAACATGTTGACTTGAGATTATAGAATCGTAGACTCATTTATCAAAAATGAATCAATTATGCACATAATATCTTTTAAATATTCATATATTAAAGTTAATACTATGAGATTACATCAAATCAAATTCTAACAGTTACTACTATATTATACTAGGAAATAAAATCTCATTCACTAAATGTTGCATTAAGAGCAAATAATAATTGGGATTATTACGCCAAGATTACTTTTTGTAGAACTCTGGTCAAACTTTGATAAGTTGACTTGTAAAAATCAAAAGTATAAGGATTATATTCTATTGTTCTTTTTTTTTTTTTCTTTTATTCCATTCTTGTTTGCATCCGAGCTCTTGACTTGAGCCAGCTCCCAATAAGATCTCCTTGGTTCATGTTACTGCATTACTTCGATGCAGCAACTTTGAGTGCTTTTGCTATTATTGGTGAATCACGGCTTACTTAAAGTGATTTTTATTTTGTCCGTCCGACCGGCAACCGGAGTTAAAATCATCCGAAATTTGGATTATTATTATCATTCAATCACGGTTCAGTAATGGTGAAAGATGATGAAAATGATCGGAAAATCTTTGCAGGGGTGGTCTTGAAATGTCCTACTGAGCTCAAGCTTGTATTCCTTGCTCTTCTCGCCTTGTTTTCCATCCTCACTCTTTCCCAGTTCTTTCACTTTAGTCTCTCCTATTCTGTGCCGGATCCCCGCCATTGTATCTCCACCGCCTCCAAGTCCCTAGCGGCGATGGAGAAAAATACTCCACCACCACCGCCACCACCAAGCCGACAAGTTGTAGTACAAGATGAAGTCTTGGAGGGAGGTAAGATTATTAAGCGTGCCTTTAACCCTTTTGGTACCGCCGCATACAACTTCATTTTGATGAGTGGTTATAGGGGGGGACACAACACCTTTGCCGTCATTGGTCTAGCATCTAAACCCCTTCACGTGTTCGGAAAACCGTCTTTCCAATGCGAGTGGGTCCCACATCCCAACACCACCATCCCCAACCACCACCACCACCAGCAGCAGCAGCAGCAGCAAACCATCACAGTTACCGGTCAAAAGTACCTCCCCGATTGGAACATGGGTCATGTCTACACCGTAGTTGTAATCAACTGCACATTCCCCGCCTCAGTAGGCAACGACTCTTCCGGTGGTAAACTACTCCTCCACGCCTCCACCAACGGGGGCGGTGACAGTAATTTCAACCTAACCGACACCATTGAAGCTTTAACCGAAGCTCCAGGAAGCTTAAACCTAATTCAATTCACTGACCCGCCTAAATACGACTACCTCTACTGTGGCTCGTGTTTGTACGGGAAATTGAGTCCACAAAGACTAAGAGAATGGTTAGCTTATCACATCAAACTATTCGGTCCGAGGTCACATTTTATCATACACGATGCAGGCGGCGTGCATCCTGAAGCTATGGAGGTGTTAAAGCCATGGATCGAGAAGGGTTACGTAACATTAGAAGACATAAAAGAGCAAGAAAGATTTGACGGGTATTACCACAACCAGTTCCTGGTACTGAATGATTGTTTGCATAGGTATCGTTTCATGGCCAAATGGATGTTCTTTTTTGATGTCGACGAGTATATTTTCATCCCCAAGAACACTACCCTCATATCCGTTATGGATTCTCTGTCAAACTATACCCATTTCACGTTTGAGCAAATGCCTATGTCTAATAAGCTTTGCCGCTCTGACGAAGACATCTCTGATTCTAACAGGTACTCATTTTCTTTTTCTGAATCTGTTTATGTTCTATATAAAGAAACATAAAACCGAGCGTTATGATTTTGCAGAAAATGGGGATTTGAGAAATTAGTATACAAGGATGTGAAACAAGGGATTCAGAGAGACCGGAAATATGCAGTGCAACCGCGGTACTGTTTAGCAAACGGGGTGCATAGGTCAGATAACATGGAGGGTATGAGAACGGATGAAACGAGTGGTCTTATCATGTATTACCATTATCACGGAACGATCTCAGAGCGAAATGAGCCGTGTCAGAAACTGATCAATACAACAGAAATTGAACTTGATGGCACCCCTTATGTTCTGGATACAAGAATGCGTGAGGCAGCTGAATCAGTCAAGAGATTTGAACTCCAAATGATAGCGTCTGTTTTACAAAAGACGCTACAATGACTAGGTTTATAGTTCTTGTTCGATCTATACATCAAAGATACTGTTTTTTTACGATTCGTTTTGTACAAGGTTGATGATTTCGCCTATCTTGAGCTTGTTATTATAAAATTTGCTGTGAAATATTGGTTCTTAAATAAGCACACTGCATTTTAGTGTGTCTCCCTAATTGTAATGTGGTAGATTTTCAGATATGCTATCGGGTTAAGAAAATTATTTCGATCGTGTTGGGCTCACGGGCAATCGGGACACAAGAATATACGCACGAATGGTTGCAGAGTCGACAGTAAAGAAATCATTGTTTCTCTCAAGTTTGGAAGCATTATCCAATTGGGGTCTAAACTTTGAGGAAGTTTGCGAATAGGGGTCTATGTTATGTAGGACTTTGTCAATTTAGGGTCTGAGAATTAGGGATATATTGGTAACTATAATCTTAAATAACCGCAGTTAAGTCGCATGAGCAAAGCACGTGATGACTTAATGAATTTCTCTAGCGATTCCGTCAAAAAAACCATGACAAAATTTATCAACATTGGACCCTCAATTGATCAAAGTGGAACATCAAAGCTCAAATTGTGAATTGCCCTCAAAACTTTGAACCTTAAATTGCAATGCTGTTTGCCCTTATTAAATTGAGAATTCATGTGTCCATACCCTCTGCTGCTGAGATAAGCTTTGAAATGAAAGTATGCGACCAATGTACTTAAGTTTACATTTTTTGTGAAAATTTTAAAAATAAAAATAAAAAAAATTGCTACATCTAAAACTATCCAAGTATCACACTCCAGGAGAATCAAATGGTAAAACTGAAACAGACTTGAAATTCCTCAAGTCAGAACGCCCGAACCCAAAGTTTCTGAGCACCTGATTATCTGCAAAATTTAAAGCCCTCTCCATCCCATCCGCGCAAGAATTCCCTTTGTACATCGGGTTGTGGTCCCCACTACACGGCTGACATCCGGTGAAATGTGTAATAAACGGCCTCCTCCCCGTCCCTTTCCCATATCCGGCCTCTTTCAAATACTCCTCCCTCAAAACACCGTATCTCTCATTGACAACCTCTGCATGTCTCCTCCTCAATTCCGGCACCTTCTTCTCCATGTCGACGTACTTTTCTGTGACATTATCGAATTCAGACACAACGGCTGCCCAATAAGCTTGGAAGCAATACTCGTTCTCTATATATGTCTTCTCGCCCCATTTCGCTTTCTGCTCGAGTAACATATAAACCAAAGCAGACTGATCATCTAATGTCGCAGATGACTTGTCAATGAGTACTGATTTTACTATTTGGTCCCATTTCTGGTGGTACGGACTCTGTGGGCCCATACTGGCCCACACATCCAAGAAGTCCATTGACCATTGGCTGTTTCGGAACAGCAGCACCCCTGCGTTAAGCGCAATCCAACTCCGTTCCTTGTAGATCATATCGGGCCATCCGTCCACAACCAAATTGTGATTCTTGTACTTTTTCAGAGGCAGCTTGAATTCCATGTCGGTGAAAACGGCGTCCGAGTCGACCCACCAGACCCACTCGGTCTCCGGGTGGGCCACCATTGCGGCCTTGATGATGGATACTTTGGCCCAGTAAGATTCCATCTTTGGATGGAGGTTTACATTGTTGTAGAAGATATCATAGCCGTGAATTCTACAGTAGTCAACCTTGTTCTTGAAAAGCCTCAAGAGAAGAAAATCACCGGTCGGGTTATGACAATTGGACGGCTGTGAACCTGTCAGAATGAGTATACGATCGTCTACTCCGGCTGCAAATGAAGGGTGATGCTTAAGCCACTCTGCTCGCTTACTATCCCAACCGGTCACACGTGTTTCTATAGAGTAACTGAGGTTTGGGTCGTCGTAGAATGTTTCCTCAGGTGGGTCATGGCGGCGACCAGGAGGAGATGCAGTGGTTGTGGAGGTCAAACTCGCCGGTGATACGATGGTGGCAGAGGTCAACGGGATCGTGGCATTGATCATTAGAACAGGGGAAAGATCAAACTGAGAATTGGAAAAAGCCCAAAGGACAAATCCCATGAAAATAAGCATACACAGTGACCAAACTGGAGAACGTAATCTTTCACCAAAACTAGACATGTTTTTGCATTGACCTGTGGTACGGTTGGCCATGTTTTGGCCGGAATTAATAGCTCCGGCGTCTACGTTACCGGAATTTATTTAATTTGAGAAATGGTTATTCCAGGAAGCAATCATAATATACCAAAAATTATGAAGATTGGTTGATAATGACAAAGAGATAATCTAAAAGCCGGCCTTTTCATATGGTCATTAGTCACAAGCAGTTTTTATTTTTATTCCCATATTAGTCAAACTTTTGGAAGTCAATTACGTAAAATATTAAAGATTACAATAATTTTCTATAAATATCTTTAATCAGCAGAATCAAAATTTGCTATCTCATTCTTAAGTGTGAATAGAAGTTTATTACGTGAGATTTAGTTCTTTATAATGACTTTTAAGTGGAATGTATATAATTAATAGTAATAGAGTTTATCAGGCTTATTGAGTTTTTTTTTTTTTTTCTTTCTGAAATAGCTTATTGAGTTGAGTATTACATTATATCACTCCATCACAAAAATTATATAAAGTCTTGTTTTAATATCGACGGTCAACTTGATTGAAATTTGATAGATATTAAAATCCAATTGTTTCATTTAAATTTTATAAAGTATTATTACTGTACCACTACTATTAATTATATTTTCTACAACTTCATTAAGATAATCAAATGAATGTATTTTTACAAAAATTTAATCAAGCTATTCGCCAAAATTAAATGAGACTATTCTTTCGCAGAAGATGAGAGTTTTTCTAACAAAACTCGTAAATTTGATAGAAAAAAACTATTATTTTAAGATAAAAATAATACTCCCTCCGTCTCAGCACAAGTAGGATTAGAGGAGTGAGTACAGTAATTAAGAGAAAGTAGTGTATGTGTGGTAGAAAATGAAGAGAGAGAGAATGAGTGAGGTAAATAGTAGTGTTGGCTGAATAAATTGAGCGGTGAAAAAATGAAGAGAAAATGAGTGGGTTAAATAGTTGAGTTGGTTGAATACAAATATATTGAAATATTTTTATTTTGGGCAATCTCAATTATTTTGAGACGGCCTAAAAAAGCGAAAGGAGTCCTACTTATTTGGGGAGGGAGGAAGTGTTATATTAGGATCTGTCACTAGGATGACAAATGGAATAATTTTGACAGTACGTAAACCTGAATTAACAAACCAAAACAACCTCCAAATGGACTAATCCCCAATCCTTTAGGCATCTGACTATTATATTTATGTTGATTTTCAGTCACTTATTTTTATTACTTAATTGATCTCAATTTTCAATGGCTTAACACGCAAATGATATGACTATACTTCTTGTTTGCTCATTATTTGTACAATGTTAAACTTACACCAATATACATTCTTTTTATTTAAAGTTGAAACAAATATTCCAAAACGGAGGGAGTAATTAGGAGAGAGAGCGGTGCAAAAGGTGTTAAAATAATACTCCCTCCGTCCCAAAATGATTTTCTCGTTTGTCATTTTTCATTGTCCCTAAAAGTTCTTCTTATTTCTACAATTTAGGCTTAAATGTTCATAAACACAACATGGCTAGTGAATCAAGTGTTCCTATCCTTAAAAAAAGTTTGAATAGTCAAATGTGAATATCATTTTGGGACGGAGGGAGTACTATGAAAAAAGACGATAACTTAGCTTGTTGTGCAAATGCTTGGGAATGCTACTATATTCTCAATCCCTATACGGAGTAAAGGAATTTAGGTGTTCATTATTACTCAATCCCTCCTGAGTTTATGCTAAAAAAGTTTGACATGTTACCAAGCTAGGTTTCTTTCCAGCGGTGTAGAATTACTCCCTCCGTTACCATTTTTGTTTGTCACATATATGGTCATAAAGATATTCTCCATAATTGAAGGTTAAATACATTAAACTTTCATAATTGTTTGTGATAACTAAGGATGAAAATTGAAAAACAAGAGTGTGAGGGAGATGAAAGACAAGAAAAATATAGGAGGATAGTGTGATAAAAATAAAATTATATTATTACAGTTAGAAAGGGACTGATCATTCTGGGACGGATATTCTCCCTCTTTTCTTTTTTGGTTTTGATTATCCATTCTATTTTACAATTGATCTCTTACAATTGTTTGTAATCTCAATTTTGATATTACAAACGATTGTTTGTTGAACTCATTTGCATTTAATTTAATTTTTATTTTCGTATGTTTCTAATAAATTAATTAATTTAATCTCGTTGAGACCCTTTGTTTTGTCTCCTTTGTTGAGACCCCTGTGTTTATTGTGTTGATATGTTTTATGTTTAAATTGATTTTTCATTGACTTATCTCACTTTGTTGTTCATCTTAACAATTCTCGGGAAGTTTAGTTGGCGACTTGTTGTCGATCCTGATGCTTCAAGAAGTCATGTGTTCAAAGCAATATTTTTTCATAAGGGGAATTTGTTGAATGCCCAGATCGGGCAATGTCCAAATTTTATTTGGAGGAGCATCTGCACATCCCAAGATATTGTTCAGTATGATCATGGCGTGCTTATTACTGCGCGTTCGAGTTTAATCCAAGGATGCATTGGTGGACATAGGTCCTTGTCCTCATCATCATCACAGGCTATGAACGATTTCAGAGATATCATTTTCAATTGTAAGATTTTATTAGTCTTGAACTTTTACTTTTATATAGTTTGTGTTAATCAAATCGCAAATGAAGCGGTTGATTGCGTTTCAAAAGTTTCATGGTTCTATAATCTTCGTGTGTGGAATGAGTCCCCAGCATTTGTGGAGGGCCATCTCCTTTTCATTTATTAATGCAATTGATTCTCTTGTCGTGTCTGATTATTGGGCTTTAGAAGTACATTGGGCTTTAGAAGTACTCCAACTACATGGAAAAACAAACTAACTAGTCACAAGACAATACCCGGTAGTTTAAGCCAAGGTACTGGGCCTGCATACTTTCAACTTTCAACATAAAAATAGGCCCACATTATCTACAAGGCTGAATTTCATCACCAAACTACTACATTTACATTACAAGAAATGTGTCTTCTCATTTAATTTAACCATTACAACAGCAATAAATAAAGGATCTTTTCTGGACTAGTGGTTCAGTTGGAGAATAAGATGGAGCGGGTCGGGTGGAACGGACCGAGACTGAATAGAATGGACCGAGCTTGACCAAGTCAACCAAGTGAGATCAAGATCAAGCCAAATAAAGATAAAATCAAGAGATTATATTTTACCTTATTTAGAGATATAGTTTACTTTATTTAGTTGATGTATTTTAGGAAGATGAGTATTCCTCAAGAATAGGGTTTAGGCTTTAGTATAAATATAGGGTTAAATTATTGTAAATCTTTGAGAGAGTGAATAAACACAAATATTATTATCATACTCCTCTCCACCGGTTTTGACATGGTATCAGAGCCTCCGGTATGGGGGCATGATGACCGACTACGCTTCCGCGACGAAGCCATCGTTGCCATGGTGGTGGGCAACATGGCGAAGAAGAAAAATGACGGGAGGAGCCCATGGAAGCACCTTCGTGGCACGGATTGTGCAAGACAAACACGATGGAGCACAATGGAAAACACGAAATCACTGCCGTTGTAGTAGCGACGGCGGTGGTGTTGTGGCTGGCGGCTAATCCACCGAAGACAACCGAACCACCCGGCGATTCCGGTGGTTTTGGCGGTGGTCCATGACTAAATTCTGACATGTTTGAAAAGAATGGCGTTCCTGGCAGCTATTGACTGGCGAGTGACGCACTTGATTGGTCTGGCGAGTCCTATACGCATTGATGAAGATGAAGAAATTTTCTGACGATCTATATTATCAACTGAGATCAGGTTAAATATGATGCAGCCAAGGACGCCGACGTCGACTGATTGACAAAAGGACAGATCGGAAAAAAAAACCTGGGCTGCTGGACGTAGCAGCTTGACTGTCGAGTTGTTAAGTCACTTATGCTATCAACGTTGCACACAAGTGGAATGACGATTGAAAAACTGATTTTTTTTTTCTCTCCCCGTTTTGATTGTCGTATTGGCAAGTTGGGTATCTACGTTGTAGATCCTCCAACTTGAGGGGGGGGGGGGAGTTGGAGAATAAGATGGAGTGGGCCGTGTGGAGCGGACCGAGACTGAATAGAATGGACCGAGCTTGACCAAGTCAACCAAGTGAGATCAAGATCAAGCCAAATAAAGATAGAATCAAGAGATTATATTTTACCTTATTTAGAGATATAGTTTACTTTATTTAGATGATGTATTTTAGGAAAAGGAGTATTCCTCACGAATAGGGTTTAGACTTTAGTATAAATATAGGGGTAATTTATTGTAAATCTTTGAGAGACTGAATAAACACAAATATTATTACCATACTCCTCTCCACCGGTTTTAACAGGTTCTTTGGCACAGTAATAATAAATGAACAAAGAACCAAAAAGATTGAACCACAAAATGAACAACGAATTTAAACATTAAAAAAAAGGTATTTTCCGGACCAGTGTTTAGAATATTTAAATCTGGGACCACTCTTCATGTCAATTAACCATCCAGTTATCTGAGCTATGTAAAATATTTATGCTATGGTAGTTTCAGAAAGGACCCACCAACAAGACCTTAACTTGTAGACATTGAAAAAGGAGGATACAACCAACTCCAGATAAAGAAAGAAAGAAAGTAAAACCCTAAATGGAACAAACCACCTTCCTCGTCACATTTACTCTATACGTCCATCATACCCACGACATGAGGCGATACAAAAGACGATGATCAACAATAAAGACAAGTTTTAGATTACCATTGCATCGGCATCGCACCCTTGAGTTGATGACCGAAAACTGGGTAGACGGCAGGAAAGAGCGTTGCGAAGATCATATGCTCATACACAAGTTACTACTAGGGTGAGCCCGAGCCCCCTCTCTTCCTGTTCCTTATACAGAAAAATCACCAGGTATAATAATACTCCATCCGTCCTCAAAATGATATTCACATTTGACTATTCAAACTTTTTAAGGTTATGAACACTTGCTTTACTAGCCATGTTGTGTTAACGCACATATAAGCCTATATTGTAGAAATGTGAAGATCATTTCTAAACAATGAAAAATAACTAATGAAAAGATCATTTCGGAACAAAGGGAGTATCAAATTCTCCGGGTCGCAATAAGAGAATTAACAGGTATCAATACCACTTAGAATCGTCACATAAGACAATTTAATACTTGTGAATTCTTTTTTGTAGGTCACACATGAATAGTATTCAACCTATGACAGACAAGAATCCAGTAGAATTGGAACTGACGTAAATCTGAAGGATACCGGAGGTAGATCACACATTTGTATAAATGTGCAACAATTAATAAATAGAAAGACTACCTATGAAATTAAAGTTAATCTACGAATGGTAATGATGCAAGAGTTGCAACATTGTTCGTGGAGTACTTATGAAGGGACTTTAATCATTGAGTAGACAATGTTATTTTGTTATAAGATAATGAAGGATATTTATTTCTTATTATTGAGAATAAGAAAAGTGTTTTATTTATAATGATTTACTTTATTGTACTGTTAAATCATATAAATAAATCTTATATCCTAAATCTTGAAGAACAAAATAATAAATAAATTTATAACATAAATAATTAAATTCTTAAAGCATTATTGTTTTGGTCAAATAAATAAGAAAAACATATCTAAATGTTGCATTAAGAGCCAATAATAATTGGGATTATTACGCCAAGATTACTTTTTGTAGAACTCTGGTCAAACTTTGATGAGTTGACTTGTACTCCCTCTGACCTAGACTAAGTTTCTTACATTCTTTTTTGGTTTGCCCCAGACTAAGGTTCTTAGTTGCTTTATTACCTAAAATGGAGTGTGAGACTCACTTGTCATTCTCACAACAAAAATTCCATACCCACTTTATCTCTCCTACTTTCTCTTACTTACTTTTTCATACTCACAACATTTACTTTTTCTTAATCTCCGAGTAAAGTCAAACTAAGAAACTTAGTCCGGGACGGAGGGAGTAAAAATCAAAAGTAGACTCTTTAATCAGACTATAAGGATTATATTCTATTGTTCTTTTTTTTTTTTTTTTTTTATTCCATTCTTGTTTAGATCCGAGCTCTTGACTTGAGCCAGCTCCCAATAAATCTCCTTGGTTCATGTTACTGCATTACTTCGATGCAGCAACTTTGAGTGCTTTTGCTGCTATGGCTAATCAGTTTGTAGCATTACAATTTTGATAATATTAGTGATTCTTTATTTTGTCCGACCGACCGGCAACCGGAGTCAAAACCATCAGAAATTTGGATTATTATCAATCAGTAATGGTGAAAGATGATGAAAATGATCGGAAAATCTTTGCAGGGGTAGTCTTGAAATGTCCTACCGAGCTCAAGCTTGTATTCGTTGCCCTTCTCGCCTTGTTTTCCATCCTCACTCTTTCCCAGTTCTTTCACTTTAGTCTCTCCTATTCTGTGCCGGATCCCCGCCATTGTATCTCCACCGCCGCCAAGTCCCTAGCGGCGGTGGAGAAAAATACTCCACCGCCACCACCAAGCCGACAAGTTGTGGTACAAGATGAATTCTCGGAAGGAGGTAAGGTTATTAAGCGTGCCTTTAACCCTTTTGGTACCGCCGCATACAACTTCATTCTGATGAGCGGTTATAGGGGGGGACACAACACCTTTGCCGTCATTGGTCTAGCATCTAAACCCCTTCACGTGTTTGGAAAACCGTCCTTCCAATGCGAGTGGGTCCCACATCCCAACACCTCCATCCCCACCCACCACCACCAGCAGCAGCAGCAAACCATCACAGTTACCGGTCAAAAGTACCTCCCCGATTGGAACATGGGTCATGTCTACACCGTAGTTGTAATCAACTGCACATTCCCCGCCTCAGTAGGCAACGACTCTTCCGGTGGTAAACTACTCCTCCACGCCTCCACCAACGGGGGCGGTGACAGTAATTTCAACCTAACCGACACCATTGAAGCTTTAACCGAAGCTCCAGGAAGCTTAAACCTAATTCAATTCACGGACCCGCCTAAATACGACTACCTCTACTGTGGCTCGTGTTTGTACGGGAACTTGAGTCCACAAAGACTAAGAGAATGGTTAGCTTATCACATCAAACTATTCGGTCCGAGGTCACATTTTATCATACACGATGCAGGCGGCGTGCATCCTGAAGCTATGGAGGTGTTAAAGCCATGGATCGAGAAGGGTTACGTAACATTAGAAGACATAAAAGAGCAAGAAAGATTTGACGGGTATTACCACAACCAGTTCCTGGTACTGAATGATTGTTTGCATAGGTATCGTTTCATGGCCAAATGGATGTTCTTTTTTGATGTCGACGAGTATATTTTCATCCCCAAGAACACTACCCTCATATCCGTTATGGATTCTTTGTCAAACTATACCCATTTCACGTTTGAGCAAATGCCCATGTCTAATAAGCTTTGCCTCTCTGACGAAAATATCCCTGAATCTGACAGGTACTCTTTCACTTTCCCTTTTCTGAATCTGTTTATGTTCTATGTAAAGAAACATAAAACCGAGCGTTATGATTTTGCAGAAAATGGGGATTTGAGAAATTAGTATACAAGGATGTGAAACAAGGGATTCAGAGAGACAGGAAATATGCAGTGCAACCGCGATATTGTTTTGCAAACGGGGTGCATAGGTCAGATAACATGGAGGGTATGACAACAGATGAAACGAGTGGTCTTATATTGTATTACCATTATCATGGAACAATCTCAGAGCGAAATGAGCCGTGTCAGAAACTGATCAATACAACAGAAATTGAACTTGATGGCACCCCTTATGTTCTGGATACAAGAATGCGTGAGGCAGCTGAATCAGTCAAGAGATTCGAACTCCAAATGATAGGGTCTGTTTTACAAAATACGCGACAATGACTAGGTTTATAGTTCTTGTTCGATCTATACATCAAAGATACTGGTTTTTTTTACGATTCTTTTTGTACAAGGTTGATGATTTCGCCTATCTTGAGCTTGTGATTATAAAAATTGCTGTGAAATATTGGTTCTTAAATGAGCACACTGCATTTTAGTGTGTCTCCCTAATTGTAATGTGGTAGATTTTCAGATATGCTATCGGGTTAAGAAAATTATTTCGATCATGTTGATGAGCCCACGGGCAATCGGGACACAAGAATATACAAACGAATTGGGGTCTCCCTAATTGTTTCTCCTAAGTTTGGAAGTATTATCAAATTGGGGTCTAAATAACTTTGAGGAAGTTTGCGAATTGGGGTCTATGTTATGTAGGACTTTGTCGATTTAGGGTCTGAGAATTAGGGCTATATTGGTAATTATAATCTTAAATAACCGCAGTTAAGTCGCATGAGCAAAGCACGTGTCGACTTAGTGAATTTTTCTAGCGATTCCGTCAAAAAGCCATGACAAAATTTATCAACGTTGGACCCTCAATAGATCAAAGTGGAACATCAGAGCTCAAATTGTGAATTGCCCTCAAAACTTTGAACCTTAAAATGCTGTTTACACTTATTAAATTGAGAATTCATGTGTCCATGCCCTCTGCTGCTGAGATATGCTTTGAAATGAAAGTATGCGACCAATGTACTTGAGTTTACATTTTTTGTGAAGAAAAAAAAAAAAATTGCTGCATCTTTTGTGTGAATAGAAGTTTATTACGTGAGATTTAGTTCTCAAGTGTGATTAGAAGTTTAGTACGTGCGATTTAGTTCTTTATAATGAACTAGTGGGTAACCGTGCTCTGAACGGGAGACTAATTTACCAGTTTTAGTATCTTTTGTTTCTTTTATATTTTTATTTTAACAGTATTAGACTATTTAAATCTGGGACCACTCTTCATGTCAATTAACCATCCATTTATATGAGCTATGTAAAATATTTATGCTATGGTAGTTTCAGAAAGGACCCACCAACTAGACCTTAACTTGTAGACATTGAAAAAGGAGGATACAACCAACTCCAGATTAAGAAAGAAAGTAAAACCATAAATGGAAGAAACCACCTTCCTCCTCACATTTACTCTATACGACATGAGGCGATACAAAAGACGATGAACAATAAAGATAAGTTTTACATTACCATTGCATCGGCATCACACCCTTGAGTTGATGACCGAAAACTGGGTAGACGGCAGGAAAGAGCGTTGCGAAGTAGTCGCGAAGCCAGAAATTTTTAGGAAGGGGGTCAAGTTTATTTTTTTTCGAGATAACCAATACAATTGATGTATCAAAATTTAGTACACAAGAGGGTCAAAATAATAATGTAGTGCAATTTTTTCTCAAAACTAAGGGGGCCAAAACGTATAAATTCTTGATTTTTAGTGGTAAAAAAACATTTTTTAAAAATTTAAATGGGTAAAATTTGACACATTTCAAAATTGAAGGGGGTTGACCGACCCCCTTGCCTTCTATGTGGCTTTGCCACTGTTGCGAAGATCATATGCTCATAGACAAGTTACTACTAGGGTGAGCCCGAGCCCGAGCCCCCTCTCTTCCTGTTCCTTATACAGAAAAATCACCAAGTTTAATAATACTCCATCCGTCCTCAAAATGATATTCACATTTGACTATTCAAACTTTTTAAGGTTATGAACACTTGCTTTACTAGCCATGTTGTGTTTATGCACATATAAGCCTATATTGTAGAAATGTGAAGATCATTTCTGAACAATGAAAAATAACAAATGAGAAGATCATTTCGGAAAAAAAGGGAGTATCAAATTCTCCAGGTCGCAATAAGAGAATTATCAGGTATCAATACCACTTAGAATCGTCACATATGACAATTTAATACTTGTGAATTCTTTTTTGTAGGTCACACATGAATAGTATTCAACCTATGACAGACAAGAATCCAGTAGAATTGGAACTGACGTAAATCTGAGAAGTAATATATTCCCCACGTCCCCCCGGGAAGATTGTCTCACTACTACTACTTTCATGGTCAACTCAATTTCGAACTTTAACCATTATTTAATGAAAATCCAATTATCCCTACGTAATTCTAAAAATTGTTATTGATAGTATACCTAATGCTGAAACGCTAAAAAAAAAATATTAAAATTGCACAAACATAATTGGATTTTCATTAAAAAAATGGTCAAACTTCAAGCTTACTTGACCATAAAAGTCAAAGCAATACTATTTTTCAGAAACAAAAGAAATAAACATAAGAAATGAACTTTGAGGACACAGTCCAAAGTTCAAACATATATGCATATCATTCAGACATAATGTTGATGTATTTATCTATGCCATATAAACTAACATAATCAAAAATAGTTGGCCTAACTATGGAACTTGAAGCATGGAGCAAAATGGCCTACACGACCCAATAAAAGAATGAAGGCGAACAAGAAAGCATATTGAAAGATGGATAAATTAATCACTTTTTGGGTGTCGGCAGTCACATACTCTCTCTGTTCTCATTTGACTTTTTATGGTCAACACAAATGAATTTTGACCGAACATTGATATCGATCTAATGATCCTATTGAAATTCAAAAAACTGTAATTGACAACTCATTAAGTGATATATCAATAACAGTTTTAAAATTTCATTGTGATCATTAGACTGACATCAACATACGGTTAAAGTTAACGTGAGTTGACCATAAAAATTTAAATTGGACAAACTTTCCGGTACGGAGGGAGTATCAGTTATGTTCGCTTTCATTAGTAGCACAAGATAAGTGTGATTGGCAAAAGTTAATGGAGTGTTACAAGAATATGCTTTACGTGATGCATGTGCAGGAACCAAAAGCTTAAACCTTTAAAAAAAGAGGTAATGAGTTTTGCCAGAATGGTCAAAAAGGGGACTATCAATAGGTTATTTACAATAAGTAAAAAAACAGAGTTTTTTTTTTCTGCCATCAAAATTTGATCTAAACAAGACGGAATCTAAGCCCCGAAAAGTGGAATCATATATTAAAACCCCCAGGTGCCTCACGGAAAGGAGAACATCATCATATCACGTGAGTGAGCCACTGCGAGCAATGCCAATAAAATTTGATTTATGTGCTCGACTTCACTTCATCATGAAACGCTGTGGAATTAGAGTCCAGATCTCATGTGCCCCTCCCTGTGCCCCTCTAATCTAGACCGTTTATGTTGATATTATCCAAGCATGTAAACGGTCTAGATTAGAGGGGCACAAGGAGGGGCACAGGAGATCTGGACTCGTGGAATTACAGTTACTCTAAGTCCGAGAATCATCCGGCAATCATGCAATTATCAGGTCCCAACAAAGTAAACACAATGATCATTCTACATGTAAATTTAGCTAAAGCTTTAAAAAAGCACATAATCAAAAGAAAATACACTTAGATTGATCAACAAAATCATGAATTCTGTAATAACCCATCTCCAAATGTGTAGAAGTACTGCCCGTGACCTCTTTCAATATGTCACATTCCTATATTATACTCTTTCCGTCCCAAAAAGATAGTCTTTTTTTTTTTTTTACTTTTTATGGTCAACACGTGAATTTTGACCAAATAAACAATGATGTCAATCTAATGATCTCAATGAAATTTTGAAAATTGAATTAATAAATCACTTAATGATCTAGCAAATACAATTTTTAGAATTTCACTAAGGTGATTAAATTGATATTAATGTTTGGTCAAAATTCACTTGTGTTGACCATCAAAACAGATCAAATGAGACTAATTTTTCAGGACTGAGGGAGTATCATCACCCAACTTAAAAACATTGACATATATTCTCATAACATCGATCCGAGTGTGCACCAACCATTATAGAATACTACTTTTCTTGGTGCATTTTCCATCCCAAAACCATTACTAGTATAAAATACTACTTTTCTTGGTGCATTTTCCATCCCAAAACATCGGTCCGAATGTCGAGCGAGTATCAACCATTATACAACACTACTACTTTTCTCACACGTTTTAATATGGACCAAATAGCATTAGCCTATTTGTTGTTTTCATTGAATTAACTTAACATGGTTTCTTTTTTTCTTTTTTCTTTTTTTTGAACCCAATTTAACATGGTTCCATTAAAAAACAGATTTAACACTCCACAACCAAGAAAACCACATTTTATACAATCACAAAAAGACAATGCAGGTCTATTAAGACTATTACCATGCTGTATCACGCCGGGAAATCAAACGGCAGCTACCATGCTCTATCATGCCGGGAAATCGAACGGCAGAGGCTTCACCGACGCCGAATCACCAAGATCCTTATGCATAAACCCAAAGTTCCGAAGCACCTGATTATCCGCGAAATTCAAAGCCTTGATCATAGAATTTACACAATTCTCCTCAGAATACATCGATTATGCTGCCCGCTACACGGCTGACACCCAGTAAAATGTGTAATAAACGGCCGCCTCCACCTCCCCTCACCGTACTGTCCATACCCAACGTCTTTCAGGTACTCCTCCTTAAGCCCAGCGTACAAGTCATTCACCTTCTCGGCATGCCGCCTCCTTAAACTGCGCACCCCTTTCTCCATCCCCAAATACTTGTCCGAGATATTATCCAGTGTGCCCACAATTTCTTCCCAGTACCCTTCAAAGTAATAATCACTCTCCACGTACACTTTGTTCCCCCATTTTTCTTTTTCTTCTATTAGTAAATAAACCAGCCCCGTCTGATCATCGGACTCCGGGAAGAACTTGTCCTTGCAGGTTGACCGGAGAATTTCTCCCCATTTTTCGTAGTTTGGGGTTTGTGGGCCCATGCTGGACCACACGTCCATGAAATCTAACGACCACTGGCAGTTTCTGATCAGGAAAACGCCGGCGTTTAAGCTCGTCCAGCTCTTCTTCTCGAAAATCAATTTGGGCCAGCCGTGGACGACGAAGTTATGGTCTTTGTAACGGTCTAATGGGAGCTTGAAATCCATGTCGGTGAATGCGGCGTCGGAGTCGACCCACCAAATCCACTCGGCTTCCGGGTGGGCCAACATTGCCGCCCGAACCGCCGGAACTTTGGCCCAGTAGGTGAACATTTCCGGGTGGAGCAACACGTTGTTGTAGAAAATGTCGTACCCGTGGATGCGACAGTAGTCTACCTTGTTCTTGAAAAACCGTAGCAGCAAATGGTCGCCTATTGGGTTCTTACACGGGTTGGATTGTGACCCGGAGAGCAGTAAAACCCGTTTTTCTAACCCGGATGTGAATGACGGGTGGTGCTTTAGCCATTCCCGTCTCTTCTCGTCCCAGTTCGTGATGGGCTTCTCAATTGAGTAGGTTAGGTTTGGGTCGTCGTAAAAAGTCGGGTCCGGCGGGTCAAAACGGGTGTTAAACCCCTGAGAACCGGTCGCGCAATCATTTCTGTCGCCGACGGCGGCGGCGGCGGCAACAACGGATTGGGTTTTAGTGTTTACAGTAGCGAAATTAGGGGTAGGGTTAGGGGAAGGGTTAAAGAAAGACCAACAAGACCAAACGACTAAGAAAGCCACCATAGCTCCGGCGAAGAAGCAAACCCCATACGACGACGGCTTCCGACCATTATACTTATTATTAGCCATGAATGAGGAAGGAACTTGAAACTGAGAAAACTCAGACGACACCATTTTTAAAGGCAAAAAACCTCAAGCCTTCATTCAACAAAATGACGTCTCTACAAGCAAAGACCAATCGACATGTGTACAAATCCAAAACCCCTTTTTGTACGCTTGTACAATTACAACACAGAAATGGTGGTGGGTTAGATTTATCAGAAAGAAAAAGCGAAACGGAAAGGAAGAAAGGGGTGAAGAGTTTTAATGGAAGAAGAATCCAAATAAGGCGGACGGGAAATTTGAGAAGGAAAGGAAACAAAATTAATGGTGGCTGGCGTCGGTGGTGGTGGAAATGCAATGAACGGCGAAAACCAACAGAGAAAGTGAAGCTGTACTTGGTAAATATTTTGGTTGGGGCATCTTTGAAAGGGTTTTAATGGCGTAAAGTACGGTTGTCGATGGCGACGATGGGGTCCACAAGTTTCACCATTTTTGTGTTTGTTTCCTTCGATGATAAACACGTGGTAGTGGTTAGTACTTTTGGCCGTTTGATGTCCAACAATATTTGCCTTGTGTGGGGGATCAATGTTTTGCCTTTAGGCGTCGTTTGCCTTTAGTTTTCATTTTAAAATTAGAGTAATTGGTAGTACTAACACTTAATTATAGTAATTTTTATTAACAAAGTGAGAATATTGCATTCTAAAAAATAGATTTTATGAATTGAATATAGCAAATTATTACATCCTTTATCCATTTCCTATGAGAAATTGACTAATAAATCTGTACTATAGTATTTTAAAGTTAGTTGGTGAAATTTACCTTGAGAATGACAAGTAAGCCAAAAAATGGTTTATCTTAATTTAGAGGATGCCATATAATATGACTTTTGGAATCATGGAGGCTTTTGGCATTCTCCTATCTAAGTAAAAATAATAGGTAATATCCATAAATTTGATAGTAGGTAATTTAGTGATTCTATAAGAAGATAAGAAGAGATTCATATCTAATAGAATATGTACTCTTATATGTAGAGTATTAGACTAGGTAGGGTTTTGATGCATTAAAGAACAATTCATTAAGAAGTGACTTTTTAGTTTTTGACTATTCAGATTTTCATAATTCAATGGCTTTGATACTTTCATGTATTCCAAGAGACAACATAATTCAAAAACCATTGAATTATGATGGAATTCTTAAAGTTTAAAGTATCAAGTGAACTTGAAATCATAGAAAATGAAAAGTTAAGATGAAACATTGTAATAAATAATGCTAAAATCTAAAAAGTCTCTAACATACATTTTATTAATATAACTTGTATTTATGCTAACATATAAAAAAGTCTCTAACTTACATATTATTAATATGACTTGCATTCATGATCTCATAAGTTATAAGACTCTTACAAAAATATAAAAACCAAACATTTATTTATCATATAGTACTTTTAAGCTCCCAACTCTACCAAAAAGACACCCTTCTCATTTTAGATGCAAGGATAATTTCATTATTCATATTTTTCTATACATAAATGAAGCCAAAGGGAAGAAGACGACGCAATGATTTATCAACCTTCCATATCGGTAATATAATATTCTATTTCAATATTTCATGCATTATATACTAACTATTGTATTTGTTGGTATATTAATTTTTGTAGGTATTCCTTCAAAAGAAATTGCTAAAAAAATCGAGCTATGAAGAGTGCTTATTTCATGAGTAAAAAAAATAAAAAAGGAAGTTCAAATTTACAAGCGAAAGAGAAGGAAGGAACAAGCATGTCGAAAGATGGACGAGAAACTTTTTTCGGCCAATCAGGTTTGAAGTCAGGTTTCTTCCATATAACTAAAGTCTCTTGCATTTAAGATAATATTCGTAATAAAATTTGGGAAATTTGGGAAGTTAACCTATACACACAAGCGGCACACACAACACACACATACACACACACACACACACACACACACACACACACACACACACACACACACATATATATATATATATATATATATGCACACACTAAACACACATGCAATTTTTCATACCCTCAAACTTTTATTTTGTTTACAGATTCATCAATGCGTACATCACAACGGACGAATAGTTCAAGGAAACGAAATTTACTATTGGATAATGAAATTGATGCCACATCCAATTACAATGTTAGGACATCAGGTATGTTGAATTTGTTAATTTAATAGAGTATGTAAAATTGTTGCAGTTAATTACTAAGATTTAGTTAATTACAAAGATTTAGAGAAAACTACAATAGCTATTGTATCTAACATATCAATTCGGACGGAAGGATTATATAGGTAGTTAGGGCTAAGTAGTAAGCAACGGGTCTTCATTTCATAACTTTTCATAGCTTCTCACATATGTGACTGAGTGCATATATTAAATATTTTACAAAAACATACCCGCATTCCTATGACTATTAAGCAATTTAGGAGAGAAATTTACTTTCATTAGTAATTAAACTTAGGAGAAATTAAAAATGGAAATTATTAACAAAAAGTTTGGGATAGAATGAGTATAACTAACAAATCCAGTTTAACCTTCAAATAAATTATTTAAATTTCATTATCAAATAATTTTAGCAATAACATGATCTTTTAAAAAAGTAAAAAAATGAGACAATTTAAAGCCACCATAATGTCATTAGATGTTCTAGCTCCCGTGCGGAGCACGTGTTTATTTTCTAGTGTTATTTTTTTACTTTTAGTAACTTGGAAAATACGTCATTTGTTACTATACGAAAAATATACTCCTGCTGTCCCAAAATAATCTTTCTATTTGCTATTTTTCATTGTCCCAAAAAGTTCTTTCCATTTCTACAATTTGGGCTAAAAAGTGTACAAACAAAACATAGCTAGCGAAGCATGTGTTCATATCTTTAAAAAAATTGAATGGTCAAACGGGAAAATCATTTTGGGATGGAGGGAGTATTAACTACAATAAAACTTAGGGGCAAGAGTGTTTTTGTTGGGTATGCATATTATAAACCACTCTTATTACCTAGATTTGATTGATCACATAACCTTATTTTACTTTTTATGGACTTTAGGTTTTATTGTAAGAAGTTTTACAACTTCATTAGTTAAGTCCATTTTTAGTTTAGTTAGGCTTAGAAGATCAGCCCCTCAAATTTTGAAGGATTGCTGATGCTGCTGATATTGTGAAGATAGCTAAGTCTGCCTACCTACCGCTTATTGAGCGACCGCTTGGGGTAGGCGACTGCATACTCTATGATGATTGCAAAGGTTTAGGCGACCGTTTGCTTCTTGCTGTTGCAAGAATCTAGCGACCGCAAGACCAACCTACAGCAGACCTAAGCTACCGCACAACCATATCAAAGCCAAAAAAAGACAAGTTTGATTTAAACGTTGCAAAATTCAAATTTGAATTTGGTCGTTATGTCTGGTACAAGATAGTACATCTTACCCATTAACTTCTTGTTGTGTTGATTCCCTAGGCACGTTTAATAAACGTTGTAATTGTTATCATTTATTTCATATTAATAAAGAGATGTTTTGATTATTATTGTTGTTTATGTTTACTTATAATAATCTCCATCCCTAGTACTTGTTTGGTATTAGTATAAAGGCTGAATGATCATGGGATGATCATGTTAGATTTATGGGTACTTGTTTAGTACTGGACATGACCCGCTTTATGAGATCTATATCATGGTCAATGTCATATATATATCTCATATTAGTTATGTCATTTGAATCCTTAGACATGTAGTTATTATAGTCTTCCACTTGATGAACATTATGTTTGACATATTCAAACGCTGCCTTTAACTGGGTAGTTATAAAGGGTATGATTGTCATTATCGGATTTATGTAGGGAAGAATAATAAGCTATGATGGATTTGTCCCTCTACGGAGAGATGTCAAGCTTGGGGCCTCTCGTAGGAATGATGTTGATGAAAATGTTCGGCCGGACTCAAATGAATTAATTGGATTGGATCAATGTCATTTGGATTATCAACATATTCGGAATCGAGAAAGTATTGAACAAAGACAAGTTGACTTGTTGACCATGACTTGTGTTCAATGACATCGTGGACAAAAGGATTATGACATATTCTAAATGGAATGCGAACTTGTATCTAGTTATACTATTTGGCTAGGTATGACGGTTTGCTAGAACCTAATCATATCTTATGGTTTCATGTTTGAACCCATTGCCAACTTAGTATAATCCTAGAGGGTCACAGACAAATAGAACGAATCCTAAAAGGACTACATTGGAATATTGGGTCGAAGGACCATTGAGGGATTTAAAGAATTAGAAGAAGAAAAGTGGAAATAGGGGAGGTCCGGTCGGACCAGGCAATAGACCCGAGCGGACCATGATAGGTCCGGTCGGACCCTATGCTATACCCGGTCGGACCAGTCGGTTTCGGGAGGAACCTTCCTTAATCCGTTTTCTTGCGGGTTTAGACATAAGTTACCTATTTGGAATAGGTCTAACTTGTATATAAACAGCCCTAATTCGGCCAAAATCACTACGTATGTTTTGTGCAAGTTTTCCAAAGAGTTTTTGAGAGAATTATTTTGTTCTAAGATATCCTAGATTGAGGAAAAAATTATACACAAATAATATTCCATATAGTTCATAATAATTGTGAAAACGTGTTTCACAATTTTGGTCTAGCAACCAAGATAAAGAAGCTCCTTGATATTCGTTCGTGGTGTAGATACCGCTAGAAGGTGAAGCTCATCATCTTCAAAGTTCGTGTTCTTACTTGTTCGTGATCAAGCTTCAAATTCTCCACCAAGTTCAAGGTTGAAAATCAAAGTCATTAAGGGTTAGTTTTCAAGTATTCATATTGTATGTATTTGATATAATCATATGAACGGATCTATGGCTTTGGGTTTCATTAAAATTTTAAATGCTATTTTCCGCTGCGCATGTTACTCCGAAACCCAACACTTCTGCAACTAGAAGACAAAGATATGAGCCCCAATCAAAATGCTCCAGCTCATCATCTTCCAAACTTGTCCTCTAAGAATTCTAACAGCTATTTCTCACCAAAGGCTAGCCCTTGCTTTCTTCATTGAAAGTGTGCTGAGATTCAAATAGAGAAATTGCTGTTGAAATACTTGGTGATTGAAGATCATACTCAAGATTTCCAGAATAATTTGAATCTTCAAGTCTTCGCCTTCAAATCTTCAAAGATCCTCAGCAACCTTCAAGCATCAAATCTCAATCCCAGCAACACTTAAAGATTCATTAGGCTCTCAATCATATAGATTATATAGAGCTCTTGATTCTTACACACACACACCTTGATTGATCAATAACATAGATTGCATCATTAGGGATACACATGTCTAAGTCTAGGATTTGTTCTTCATAGATAGTAGGTGTTGATTCATACTCCATCCTTGTAATTTGTAATCAAGAGTATCAATATATCCTCCATTCAAAATCCAAGACTAACCATCTGGTAAATGACGTAGATCTTTTAACAGATCGAACATTTCTAAATCATCGTGTCATTTACTTATTGCACTTTAATTTCTGCAAATTTAATTTCAGCAATTGTTCTTATTAATCTTGTTTGTCGTTTAGTGTTTTGATATTTCCAGATATTCAAACTATTGTGAATTGTGTTTGTTGCTTGCCTACTGCCTTAGTTACTACTTATGACTACTTATCTATTTCCCAAACTCTCAGACACAAATCTTCATTTTCAACCTACCTTGTCTGCTCTTTTGCCTACCGCAATATTGCTTGCCGCAATAGAGCCGACCGTTTAGCTTACCGCAGTTGAAATCTTCTAGTTGGTGATTTTATCTATCTCTTGGCTGCCGTAATATTGCTTGCCGCAATATTGCCTGCCGCACCATTTGCCTACCTAGTCGTTTTAACTTCAAAACCAACTCTACCTCCTTTTCATCGAAAACTTCCGCTGTGCATTTTACATTGAATTAGTGGTTTTTACTTGACCGCAAAACTAAATAGTAAGCATAAGGTTGAATTTTAAAAAGGGTTGATAATTTTAAATAGGCTATTCACCCCCCCTCTAACCTCTTTTCATACCATTGTTGTGTCTTTGGGACCAACAGTTTTATTTAAATATCCAAACCAAAATATTCTACTCCCTCCGTCCTAAAGAAAGAGTCATACTTTCTATTTTGGTACGTCCTATAGTAAGAGTCAATTTCCTAAAATAGCAAAAAAAATTACTATCCATCTCACTCATTCTCTCTCCACCTTTACTTTTATACTCACAACACTAATTAACTTACTATTCCCTCCCACTCATTTTCTTTCATAATTTACTTTTACACTCACAACACTTTTTTCACTTCCATCATTTCTTAATCTCCGTGCAAATGTGAGGTATCACTCTTACTCCGGGACGGAGGGAGTATGTATTTACTTACTCTCCCTGTCCCATTTTAAGAGTCAAAAAATGGGTGGGTTCAAGAATTAGGGAAAAAGTGATGTGTTGTGAGTGTTGATAGTTGTGTAAGAGAGAAAAAGTGGGGTAGAGAAAGGTTAGTGAATAATTTTTGTGAGTATGACATGTAGGACCCACTTTCTATTTTAAGATTTTGACTCTTAAAATATGATGTCATTTTAAGAAATTTTTGACTTTTAAAATGGGACGGAGGGAGTATGCCGTATGGGTTGCCAACTCTAGATGAGTAAATTAGTAGGAAACAAAATATTTATTAATTACATTAAAGTAGTTAAACAAGCATGACAAGGCAAGTGATTTAGGGTTTGCCAATTACGGTTTCGAACCGGAACCGGCGGTTTCAGTTGGCAAAATCTTTGAACTTTAATTGGTCTGTGTTCATCCGGTTTATGGTTTCGGTTATGAACCTTCGGTTCTGATTACGGTTCCAACGGTTCACGGTTTTGGTGTTTTTCTTTTCTTTTTTTTTTTTTTTGATAAGAAAAAATGTTTTAAAATTATTTTATTACTGTTTTTGTTAAGAAAAAAGTTATAAAAAATTGTTGAAATTCAGTCAAAACGGCTCTTTTTTGGTCAACTTTATGTTATTAACGGCAAATTCTTACAAAATTGTTAGAAATCTGAGGGGTTTGATGATTTTTCTTATGATTTTAACGGTTTTTTGATGGTTTTAACAGTTTTTCTGACAGTTCTAACGATTTCGGTTTGGTCTATCCAGTTCGGAACCGTCGGTTCGACGGTTTTTGGAGCCTTAAACCTTAACCGGCCCTTATCATTTACGGTTATGGTTTTTAGCACGGTTTGTGGTGGTTCCGGTTCGGCGGTTTCGGTCCGGTTGCGGTTCTGATTTGGTCATCCCTAGTTTCACATATAAGTTTTAAAATAAACAGTCCTTTTTTATACGAGCAATGTTAGAGACACAAAATAAAGTCACAATGTCTTGCTCACAAATAAATAATTGGTAAAAATTCAAAACAAGTACCTCAGTTGGTCACTTTGTGCAGGTTCGGTACCTAATGTCATTTTTGTTGCAGGTATAATACCTCAAATGGTCACTTTGTGTAGTCAATGTCACTTTGGCTAACGTCGTTAGTATTTAGACGTTAAATATCCACGTGCTTGGTCATGTGGCATTTATTGAGGGGTAAAATAGGAAACCTATGCAAAGAGAATATCCCCAACCTTTCTTCCTTCTCTCTCTACACACACACGCACAGACAGTCACATACACACATAATCTCCGGCCAGATTTTGCCAATCTCCGGACAACCGCAGCTGTCTCCACCCCGCCGCCTCCCCTAGCCTCTTACCTCATTCGTTAACGTCAATCTCTCCCCACCTCTAATGCTTCATCTTCTTCCCCTCTTCATCTATAGACCTCCTTCGTCGTCTTCAATGGCCATCGCTCCCTTTGCTCCACTTTTTATTCATTCTTTCTGTCAAGAAAACCAATTGTTTTCACACCCCCACCACCAGTTACTGTCCCAAGCTCCGCCCCCACTCCATCGGCCAAAACCCACCCCCAGCCTCATAGATCTAGATCTAGATTTCAATCCATATTTGTTTTAATGGCAACCTCTCTCTCTCTCTCTAGATCTAGATTTCATTCCAGATTCGATTTTATTCCAACCATCATTGAGCAATCCTGGGTTCATAAAACTCAAAGAAGATGAAATTTAGTTTTTTGATTTAGGGGTGAAGAAGGTCAAGTGCGATTTTGAGAAGCTCCGCTTGTGTGGTGGTCGGTGGCGGCGAAGTTGTCCAGCTTCATCGGAAAACCAAAGAGCAAGATGATTGATTCTTCTTTTAATGTTTTATTTTATTTTATTTTAAATTAAGTGGTTGTGGGTGGTTGATTTGGTGAGTGAAAAAAAGAAATTGTTTTGAATCTATTAAAAAAAATTGCTGTTGATGTGTTATGAAAGGGAAATAAATGTAATGGGTAAAGGGAATGACCATTAAAGAAGATGAAGGAGGAGGGAAGAAGATGAAGGGAAAGGGTGGGGCTATTTTCCTTTACACACAGATTTCCTATTTTAACCTTAAATAAATGACATATGACCAAGCACATGTCTATTTAACGCCCAAATGTTGACAGTGTTAGCCATAGTGACTTTGGTTGCACAAAATGACCATTTGAGGTATTACACTTGCAACAAAAATGATATTAGGTACCGAACCTGCACAAAGTGACTGTTGGAATAGAGATCCCTCAAAGAAACGAAGAGAAGGAAAAATTGGCGGACAAGCGAGCGGGCGCTTGGTCTTGACCAAGCGGGTGCCCGAGGTCGACAGAAAGAATCAGTCGTTTAGCGCAAGGAGTAAGCGGGCGCTTGGGCCTCACCAAGCGGGCGCTCGGGTGCCGCGACACTGAATTCGGGAATAGCAGTTTTTTCGGGATTTCTCTTGTGTTTAGGTTTAGGTTTTATTCTAGGTTGTGTATTTAAGCTATGTTCCGCCCCCATACTCATTGTAACTCCATATTTACATATTATAGTGCAAGATCCTGGCTTGGTAGTGCCCCCAGACGTAGTCAAATATATTGACGAACTGGGTAAACAATTTCTTGTGTTCAATTGTCTTTTGCTTTGGGTTTCTTATTTCTTGTGCTTGTTTGTGGTGCTGTGATTTCTTGCGATTTGCTTGGGTGTTGGGTTGGGAAGGGCTTATTCCACAACAACTGGTATCAGAGCTCCGGTTTAACGATCCGGGTTTATCAAGCAATCAAGAATGGGCAAGGATAACAAGCGGTGGAGAAATTCGATGGCTCTGACTATGGATATTGGAGGATGCAAATAGAGGATGTCTTATATGGTAAGGATCTCTATAAGCCTCTAAGTGGAGTCAAGCCGGAAAGCGAAAAACAGGAAGACTGGGATCTCATGGATGGGAAAGCCTTAGGGGTGGTTCGATCTACTTTGTCAAAGTGGATCGCGAAGACTACCAAAAAGGCGAAAACCACCAAGGAGCTATTGGATTATCTTATTGAGAGATTTGAAAATCCATCTGCTGTAAATAAGGTTGATTTGATACGCAAGATGGGTAATATCAAGATGCAAGAGGGAGGATCCATAGCTAAACACATCGATGAGTTTATGGATGTTATAGACTCATTGGCTGCGTTGGAGATTACTTTTGGTGACGAGGTTCATGCTTGTCAATTGTTAGCATCCTTACCAGGAAGTTAGAGCGGAACGGTGACGGCGTTAAATGCTTCAGCGAGTAAGAACAAATTGAAGTATGATGATGTTAAGGACTTTCTTTTAGGCGAGGAAAATTGCATAAAGAAGTTGGGGACACCGTCTACTTCAGAATCGGTCTTGGCTACAACTAGTAGAGGAAGGCCGGGTTCTAGCAATAAAGGGAGAACATGGTCAAGAGAAAGTGTAATCGGAGGTGAGGATCAGTCTGTGGAGAACAAAGAAAGACCAAGGGTTGCAAGAGGATCGGTAGAGTGCTATCATTGTAAGGAGTTAGGACACTACAAGAGGGATTGTCCCATGCGAGGGGATAAATCGGCGAATGTGATAATCGAAGGTGACGATGTACTGATTCTGAGCGATAGTAGTGCGCTCGAATCATGGGTGCTGGATTCGGGGGCATCATTACACTCATGCGGGCATGCAGGGGCGTGGGAAAATTACACTTCCGGTGATTTCGGAAAGGTCTATCTGGCGGATGGCGAGCTTTTGGAAATCAAGGGGGGATGTCAGAATAGGAGCATCGAACGGGAAGGTCTTCCATCTACACGGGGACAGACACATTCCGGGTTTGAAAAGAACCTATTATCAGTTGGGCAGCTGGGTGAAGAAGGTTACATAGTAACTTTTAGCTGCAGGAACTGGGTTATTACCAAAGAGGATTGTGAGATCGCTCAGGGTAATAGGGAAGGAAAATTGTATTTGATGAACAACACCAAGGATAGTATCGCGGTGGCGTCAGCCAAGGGTGATACGGATTTGTGGCACTATCAATTGGGTCACATGGGTGAGAAGGGGGTATCCCCGGTAACTTCTCGGGGTGGTGTGTCAAATTACATGACCTTCATTGATAATGGTGGGGAGTATGAGCTCAAGGAGTTTGAGGAATACTGTGATGCGAGTGAGATTCGCATGGATATTCCAGACTTGGGTGGGAGCAAGACGGTTCATGATGACCACGGTCAAGGGGTCACTGAAGATGAACCAAATACTCCAGGACCGGATATTCCACTGCGCAGAAAGTGACTGTTGGAATAGAGATCCCTCAAAGAAACGAAGAGAAGGAAAAATTGGCGGACAAGCGAGCGGGCGCTTGGTCTTGACCAAGCGGGTGCCCGAGGTCGACAGAAAGAATCAGTCGTTTACCGCAATGAGTAAGCGGGCGCTTGGGCCTCACCAAGCGGGCGCTCGGGTGCCGCGACACTGAATTCGGGAATAGCAGTTTTTTCGGGATTTCTCTTGTGTTTAGGTTTAGGTCTTATTCTAGGTTGTGTAAGCAATGTTCCGCCACCATACTCATTGTAACTCCATATTTACATATTATAGTGCAAGATCCTAGCTTGGTAGTGCCCCCAGACGTAGTAAAACATATTGACGAACTGGGTAAACGATTTCTTGTGTGTCTTTTGTCTTTTGCTTTGAGTTTCTTATTTCTTGTGATTGTTTGTGGTGCTGTGGTTTCTTGCGATTTGCTTGGGTGTTGGGTTGGGAAGGGCTTATTCCACAACAGTGACCAATTGAGGTACTCTCTCCGTCCCAGAGTAAGAGTCCTACTTTCCATTTTGGTACGTCTCAGAGTAAGAGTCCTATTCCTAAAATGGCAAAGAATCTTTACTATTCACCCCACTCATTTCTCTCCTATTTTACTTTTATACTCACAACACCAATCAATTCACTATTCTCTCCCACTCATTATCTCTCTTACTTTACTTTTACACTCACAACATTTACATCACTTTCAATATTTATTAATAAGCATGCAAATGAAGGGTAGGACTCTTATTCCGGGACAGAGGGAGTATTTTTTTTTTTTTTTTTTTTTTGCATTTTTACCTAAATAATTCTAATATTCTTCATGTTTTCTAATATTATCCATTTTCTATATATACTTTTTCAAAAGAAGAATACGATAATTGCATTCATATATAAAATCAACACAAATGTTAGAGCCTCATCTCAAGCAGTCACTCAAAAGCAATTTGTCACACTGTTCTAAGACCAATTAACACACAAAACAGAGTATGAGCTTGAGTCCAATATTAATTGTTTCACATTATCGATAATAGAACCAAATTTTCAGACAAATCCATGAAGAGGTTGACGTAGACTTTTTTTTTTTTTTTTTTTGATAAAACTGAAAATTAATCTCTGAAAATATAGAACTGAAATTGTAGAGCTAAAATCATTAAGTTGCTGAATTTTGTAAACGAACAATAAAAAATAGTCTCATTTCTTTTCATTTGATTTGTTATCAGTTTATTCTCAAACAAATAGTCATATTTCTTAAAATTAAATAATTATAATTCAAAAAAATAGTATTTGTGAAATTATTTTTTATTTATATCATTAATAATATTATTTACATTTTTTTGGTACTCCCATTTGTCCCACATTAGTAAATTTCATCTTCACTATTTTAGTCAACTTTATTAAATGTTGAAAAAAAAGATTGATAAATTTAATTATGATACTCTATTCGAATTTGAAAATATTACATTTTAATCTAATCAAATTTAATTTGTATGAAAAATGATTTTCGACAAATATTTCATTTTAAATCTAAATAAAGTATTGATGAATGAGTTTGAACCCATTCCCTGTCTTCCCTCCTCTTATTTTGTTTAGATTTTGTCTTACGAACTTAAATCTTAACAATCTAAGCGATTTAATTTTTCGTTACCAAACAATTTTTTTTTAATCTCTTAAAGAGTTCTAAATTAAAAGCTTAATTAGGTTACCAAACGCAAACAATCCACCTCAAAAATCATTTTCCCCAATCCCTTAGGCTTAGCCAAGACAATACTTCATAAACCTTCACATATGTATGTTCGGCGATGAAGAAGCCATGATCATCCCTTAGAACAAGGTATATAAAGTGGAAATGGTAGTGATGCCATTTCCATTATATAATCATTAAATGTCGTTAATTGCCTTAGTGACATCGATGGAGATGGCATTAAGCTAATGCGACTGACTAAAAATATGTCACTAAATTACAATTAAATAATTTAATGCCTCTAAAGCTTATATTTCTTGTAGAGGCCCACCTCTCGAATATGATAGTTGATGGGAGACGGGTAGGAACTATGAAGAGGAACGACCAAAAGTTTTTATTTAAATTCAGTAATTTAAACAATGTGGCACAAATTTTAAACATAATAGGTTAAGCAACCAAATAAATAATTAGTAGGCTAAACAATGAGGAATTATTACCAGCTTTATATTCTTGAACGTACGTCCATTTTGTTTTAGTTGTTCCTAAAGAAATTCACATTCTTTGAAGAACAAATTTGACATTTGAAATTAGACAAATTCTTGGGTGTGGCATGCCGCACGGTGCGGTAATCTTGGTTTGTTCCAGTGCTTCGCGCGGTTGGCTGATACGCTACAACCGGCGGTCAGATCCAACCCTCTCTCTTCACAGATCTTGCCACGTGTCGACTTTAAAAAAAAAAAAAACCAAAAACTTTAAAATGCTATATCTTGAGATTTATAAGTCGAAAAAAATATTTAAAAATACCGTTTTGTTCGTCTCGATGAGACGAAAAAAACTACATAGGTCATGATATGGTTTGATTTTTTTTTTAAAAAAATACATTTTTTTACACAAAAAAAGGTTTGAACTGCTCACCAGCTAAGAAGTAACACTCTGTTCTAATAAAAGTAACAATTTCGTCTTCAAAAGTAACACTCTCTACTGTTAAAAGTAATAGCAGTTTTTTACAAAAAAAAAATGGTTTTGCATTTCAATTGTTACTTTCTCAATAAATAATTGTTACATTTCATATATAATGTTACATTTAAGAATGTAAAATGTTACAATTGAGAAAAAAAATGTTACATTCATTTTTTATAAAATGTAACATTAGTTTAGTTGTCAATCCTAAGTTAATGTTGGGGGGAAAAAAGTGTTACATTTGAAAAAAAATAATGTTACATTCTTTTATAAAAAGTGTTACATTAATTTAGTCGTTAATTTTTATGTTATCTTTAATCTATTGTATCAAAATTGTGGTACATTTTTGAAAAAAAAAGTGTTACATTTGAAAAACAAAAGTGTTACATTTCGTTATAAGAAGTGTTACTTTTGGTGGGAGGAAAGGTTGTGGGGGCAAAAAAAAAAAAAAAATAGGGCATGGCTCAGCTCGGCGCCGCCGCACGCGAGACTGCCTCTTGAAATTATATATTTTATTGTATATTTGCAGACAAAAATCTAATTGTAAACTGTGTAATGTATACCGTATATACATATCCTATATCCATACAATCAAAATTAATTAAAAAGTTGGAGTTTATTAAGCAAACACTTACATATCAAACACGTACATATCAATTCAAATAAGGGTTAATGACAATTTAGACCCTAAAATGATATATCACACTTCCAAACGAACCCTGATGTTTTACTTTCGTCAGATCAGATCTTGTCGTGTAAAATGTTGGCCAGTTAAGGCCTTTTTGACGGATTTTGTTAGAAAAGTCAGTTAAGTAGCATGTGTAACAAATTTGGTTCGTTTGAACTTTCAAAACTATTAAGGGGTTAAAATGACATAATATAAACATGAGGGAGGGTGAACAATTTTTTTACCCCCTTCTTAATTTTGGTGGTTAAATAATAAAAAACATTTTTTTTTTGCAATACATATAAAATACTCCATCCGTCCCAAAATGATCTTCTCATTTGCTATTTTTCGTTGTCTCAAAAAGTTCTTTCCATTTTTACAATTTAGGCTTAAATGTGCATACACACGCATGACTAGTGAAGCAAGTGTTCAATGCACAATTGTACTTTAAGTTCAATGTAATAGTATTTCTTGCACCAACACCAATAGCCTTTTTCAAATCTCAAACGAAACCTTCAACCCTTCAAGAAATCCGGCGAAACCCCACCCCTTCTTCAACAATCCCGGTCAAACCCCAACCCCCCTCCCTTCAACAATACTTGCGCATGAAAATGCAAACACCGTGAATAATGAAGGCTGGCGAGAATGGTGCTTCAACGGATGATTGGTGACAATTTGAGATCTCACCGGAGGAAAATCGGCGAACGAAGGGTGCTGCAACTATCAATAAAGTAGGGCTGCCAGCTTGAATCAATCTGAGTTAGGTATTTGAATACTCCAGCGAAGCGTGCAGATTTGTAATGGAGCCCTAACCAAACAGAACGACCGGAGAAGATGGGTTTGATGGTCGGCTGGTCGTGGGTTTGTGATGGAGGTGAACGGGGAGGGATTCGCGTTCTAGACTCTGGAACGCGAATCCCTCCCCGTTCACCTCCAGAGGGGACCGGCATGAGGGTAGGTGATCAGAGCTATTGAAGATGACTCAATTGAATATTAATAAGGGAAATTTATATTATATTTAATAATGAGGGAATTTATATTTAAACCCAATAATATATATTTTTTGAAACTAACGAAATAATACTTATTGCTTCATAAAATGATGATTTTAAAAAATATTTATTATCTACTTATAAAATAAAATTACTTATTTGTTTTTGTTCAATTATCTGGAAAAAGAAAATACTCTTTTCACCCCTTTTTAATCGGTGTAAAAAGAAAATAAATAAATCAAGTGTGTGAGTGAGTGAGAAAAAGTAAATATAAAACATGTTTATTATCTTTATAAAATAAATTTACTTATTTTTTATATTTTTATTATTTAATATTATGAAAATAACTTAAAAACCCTTTTATTTTATATTTTAAAATTTATTTTGATTTTCACCCTTTTTATATTTTGAATTTTCATTAAGCCCCTTGGAAGAAATTTCAACTTCAAACTAACCAATTCTGTTAGGCATGTGCATGACACATGCTTTTTAACTGATTTTTTTAATGAATTCCGTAAAAAAAAGCCTTAACTGGCGAGTTTTTTACACGTCAACTTCTGATCTGGCGAAGAAAAATAATCATGTTTCGTTTGGAAGGGTGGTATATCACTTTAAGGTCTAAATTGTCATTAACCCTTCAAATAAATTGTCATTAACCCTTCAAATAAATAGGGATATATGATTCATTAGCAACTTTTATTATTTGGATTCTATTTACATAACTCCATATAACACCCAATTCCGTATTTAGATGTGTATCTATGATATACTCTCTCCGTCCCATCATAAGTGAGACTAATTTTTTTTTTCCAGTCCGTTCCACCACAAGTGAGACTGCCCAAAATAGAAATGTTTTAATATATTTATATTCAACTAACCACACCATTTAATCTCACTAATTCTTTCTTTTCATTTTCCACACAATCAATTTATTCAACAAACACTACTATTTGTGCTCCACAAATAGATCTCACTTGTGATGGGACGGAGAGAATATTTTTACATCCTTAGTTATTAGTCATACAGAGTATTATATACAGCTACCTGTCTCACATCTAAGTTCTAAATAAATACGAGTATTCTCTTCCTCCTTAAACAAACGTCTATTTTCAAAAAATGTTTTTATTTCAATGTTTTTTTTCTCAATTTTTTTCTATAGTCTTTTTCAATTTGCAAAACTACATGTTTGGACAGTGAATTACAAGAATGTGTATAATCTTTGAATTTAATTGAACATTTTTTTTAATAGAATGTCTCTAAAAATGTAATTTGAACTTATATTTAAGGAAGACCAAAATCTTGGGATAAACGCGTTTTCCTAACTTTCAGGAAAAACGTGTTTTTAAAACGCGCAGTGACATTTTTGAAATATGCGAAACTTCTTTTAAAAACGCGCGGTGGCATTCTGTAAATAATCGGAACTTCTTAAAACCTCCTCTTGACACTCTTCAAAACTGTATCGCATTCTTAAAATGCACTGGCGATACTTTACACTCAAACTGGTTGTGCTAGCGTAAGTATTTTGTTGTGCGAGTTCATGTGTGTTTTATCTCCAATGAGAAAAAAATAAAAATAAAAAAATTAGAGTTTTTTAGTACAAGTGAGAGTGTATTATAGTGTCAGGTGTTTTTGATAGTCAGTTGTAATGTTTTTAATAGCCATTGAGCATTTTGTAAGAACCTTTAAAGCTGAAAAGAACCTTTAAGACTGATAGCCAGAACCTTTGAAAGTGGCAGCCATAAGGTTTTTTCTAAAAAGAAATTTCGAGGTGTTAACGTATAGCCAGTGACAATATTTAAGATGACCAGTTGTTGTGTTATAAAAGTCCAACTAGTGTGCTGACGAGTGCAAGATAGTGTTGAGAAATTTCGATCACAAAAATTTCACTGCGTGTTTTTTTTAAAAACACGTTTTTTTAATTAGTGGGAAAAAAGCATTTTATAGGAGATTAACTGATTCCCCTGAGAAAATAGAAATGTCTTCTACGTTATTCATAATATATGTGGAAGTATTAAAGTACATTTTGTTTTGAAATAATAAAGGTCTACTTTTTGTGAACCCTTTGTTAATTATTACTCCATCCCTCCGTGTTTAAATATATGTTATTTTTATTTTTATAACTATTTTAATATATAAGTTAGATTACCTACTACTTTTCTCTTTAGTTTATACACGTTAACTGTATATTTATTACTTATTCTATTTTCCCATGTTGATCTATTTATTGTTTAGTAGAAAATAAGGTAAAAATGATAAAAAGTCACAACTTAAGAGTGTTTTATTTAACCCAATAATTAATTAAAAGTGTTTAGATTTTTTTATTTTTTTTGAAATCCTAAACTACCTAATTCAATCCTAGCCAGCAAGGCGTATCGAACCCAAGATCTCTACGATGGAGAGACTTAAATCTGCTCAAGATGACGCTTGGGCACAAACCCTTTGGCTAGTGTTTAGATATTTATGCATGGAAAGTGTTTATTTTTTATTCATTAAATTAAAATAATAGTTATAAAAATAAAAAATTAGAATTGCTTTTTTGATTTTTTTTTTCTATAGAGAAAAGTAGTTTAGTGCGTGTTTTTTTTTTATATATATATATTTTTGGCTCTTGGTATTTTTATTGTTTTTGCAGAGTTTGAAACTTTGACTGTTGGTTTGTCTAGGAATATTGGACTTAAGTACTAGGGATGGATGACCAAACCGGCCCGGACCGGACTGGAGAAGCCCGGAACCGGAGCGAACCGGCGAGTTAACCGGAACCGGAGTAACCGGAACCGGTGTAACCAAGGGCCGTTTAAGGTTCACATAAATGGCGAACCGGAACCGGACTGGCGTTTCCATTAAAAAAAATAAAAATCCCTTGTTTTTCAATAAATGTTAACATGTTTATTCATTATTGTATGATAAATAAAAAAAATCCATTGTTTTCAATAAATTTTAATATGTTTATTCATTATTATATGATAAAAAAAATAAAAAAATAAAAAAAATGTAGTGTGGAACCGAACCGGAACCGGACCGGAACCAGAACCGGTGTAACCAAGGGCCGGTTAAGGTTCACATAAATGGCGAACCGGAACCGACGGTTCGGAACCGGAACCGGCTTTGGTCATCCCTATTAAGTACTGCCTACTAGGCTACTACTACTGGTAGTATATTCTACTGTACCTTGAAAAGTGCGTATATAGGAGTACGTATGTGCTTACTTTTATTTATTTATTTAATTATTGGGTTGTGGAGCACTGCCAAAATTTTGGGCAAAACGCGTTTTATAAGACATCCAGGAAAAATGTGTTTTTAAAAAAATGCGGTGATATTTTTGTAAATATGCGAAACTTCTTTAAAAAAAACGTGCGGTGACATTTTTGTAAATAATCAAAACTTCTCAAACGGTTCTGGATATCAATATAAAGTCTCATGCTCGTAATTTTTGAAGCACATTTGAAGAAGATCATTGCCAACAAACCTTCTATATGTCAACATCAAATTATTCTGGATATATATATAAAGTCAGCTGGATATAAGTTTCAAGCACACTTTAAGAAAGTCTTGACCAAGAAAAATTCTAGATATCAACCTTAAAAGGTTCTGGACATCAATAATAAAGCCCTCTGGATTTTAGTGATATTTGAACAAAATAATGGCCAACAATCCTTCTTTGTATAGAAATAATAAATATTTATGGATAGTGTTTTTTGTATTGCAACAAAAAAAATATATATGATTTTTTTAGTGCAAGTGAGGGTGTATTTTTTAGTGTCAGTTCTAGTGTTTTTAATAGTCAGTTGTAGTGTTTTTGACAGCCAGAGTGCATTTTGAAAGAATCTTTAAAGTTGAAAAGAACATTTGAGACTGATAGCCAGAACCTTTGAAAGTGACATCCAGATGAGTTTTTTTGAAAGAAAATTAGAAGAGAAACATAAGTCATCAGGTTTCGCCCTCTGATTCCGTGTTTAAAATCGCCAAAAGACGTCTTTAGATCCTCAAATTGTCATTTGAAGTTTTTTTCCAGCAAACCGCGTCGTTTTTACAAAACACGTTTTTCTTAATCATTTGGTAAAACGCATTTTACACTAGACGAACCCCTGGGATATGGGATATGTTGTCCCTTGACACAGGGTTATATTATTATGTTTATACAATTTTGAAAACTACGCATATTCTTATGTACGTGTAATACTCATTCCCTCTCAAAAGCATTTTTTTATTTTTTATTTTTTATTTTTTATTTTTTATTTTTAAATGTTTCAGAAGTAAGTCTCATCTTTTATAATGTTCAACTTCCCCTCCTCCCAACTTGTCATACCCACGCGTTTAAATTGTTAGTTTCACTCTCAATACTTTCATTCACTTTATCACTCACAATACTTTTGTTTTGAATAGTTAGGCAAAACTGTTATTTTGGTTATCTCACTATACGTGTTTTTTTAAATGTGCTCACTATTGTTTTTTTATTTTGGAATGTTCTCACTCAAGTACAGAATTTTTGCAATATCCTTACTCCATTAATAGAGACATCAACTACTTACACATGTCATCACATGACTAACTACAGTTAAATATTTAACATATCCGTCATAACCCAAACCTAACAAAAGACTTCAAGATGAGAATGACTAATCGACCTTAGTATGTTCACCCACTAGTTCAAATAATAGAACATTGATTTTAGTAACTACACCCACTCGCATTCAAATCTTGCCCATGTCAACAAATTTCTAGTACACAATTTCAATAACCCACTGAACCCTTTCACTGGTACATTCAGATTATAGCAAATACATCCACTTAATCCTTTTGAAAGAGCCGTAAAAATATCATCCAACTGTTAAAGAGAAAAATCTTTAAGACTAGGCTTCACTTCTTCAGAAAATATTTTTTTTCCTAACATAGATGATGCATCTTTAGGCCAACATTCGTTGTTTGTTAATTAATCTTATGCGCCAAAAGAAAATGATGGAAGAAAACATGAGGGTATTCTCTCATACCTCTTAGAATTATTGGGTGGCGAGTGTTAGCATGGGCTGGACTGAGCCGGCAATGCACTATGTTGGAGGTTCCACCTTAAAACCAATTGGTGATAAGGGGAGTAACTCCTCAAGTCTATATACCGGTCTATGTTTTCTCTCTTTAGAAGATGTGTGATAATTGTCTCTTACAATACCCTTCCTCTCTCTGTTCCAAGGACTTTGGGTCATGCTAATGTGTTCTTGCAAAATCGCCTTTGTATTTTTATTCTTGGTGAACTGCTACAATGGGGGGGGGGGGGTGTCTCTGGTGAGAGGCTATGATTGATCGGATGATCTCCGAAAGTGTTATATTGAAGTGCTCTTTTTTGTAGAAAAAGAAATGGAACTTGAAGCTCAAAAAATTCCACCCGTTGGCGCCGCTTGCTCCTGCTGCCCGAGCGGCAGTCAAACGGGGGTGTGAATGCGAGATGTTAAAAGGGATGAACCGTAATGAATCAAAAGAAATAATATAGGTGTTCTAACCAATTAAGAACTCTGAGTATAATTTTAGTTATAAGAATGAAATTGTCATTTAATATGTTGTTATTTTTGTAATTAAAAAGATGGTGGGTGTATAAACCAATTTGGTGGTGAGTATATCACCACTCAAATATTAATTGCGACTTCATTCATTAATTGTACATAGCACTCGACCTAGAAAGCACAAGACTTGGGGGGGGGGGGGTGTTTGAGAATTCCGGTGTGGTGAACCAGAAGGTTGCAGTTGTTTTTAGTATTGGGGGAGGGGGGGGGGGGTTAACTTAGGCTTGATGTCAATGGTATCGGGACTGGCTCTGCCGGAGTTGGAGATGGTGAGTTGAAGGCAGCAATTGAGATCATTCAGCTGTGGCGGTGAAAGAAGTCGCGGAAGAGGTTGGTGGTTGGAGGTGGCAGGTATTTGATAGGCTATCACATACCTGGTGGGCGATGGGAAGACTGAAGAGACAATTGAGATCATTCAGCAATTGAGATCATTCAGTTGTTAGTTGTATTGTTTTCTTTTATGAGACAATTATTTTGAACTTATGTACTTAATTATGTACTTGAATATAATTGCGTTTTGAATTTTTTTTAGTATGAAGTTATTTAGTGTAAATTGTGCATCCGGTGGTTGGAAATCCTAGATCCGCCACTAGTGATAGCGCATTATGAGTGTTTCGGTGGTGAATTTGAAAGCAAGGGTTTAAATGAAGAAAACGAGGTACTCAATCTTCGTACATCGTACTTTAATTCGACTATTTGAACTCTAAAATCTCATACACCAATTAATCATTTCCATGTACTCCCTGTCTCCCTCTGTCCCAAAATGATCTTCTCATTTGTCATTTTTTATTGTCTCAAAAAGTTCTTCCAATTTCTACCAATTTAAGCTTAAATGTGGATAAAACACAAGATAGCTAATGAAGCAAGTGTTCATATCCTTAAAAAGTTTGAATAGTCAAATGTGAAGATCATTTTGGGACGGAGGGAGTATTACTCTGGTTCAATTGATTGAACACTTTATTTCAGAATTGTGTTTCAAATGTATCATTAATATCTTCTTAATTTTATTGGTGAGATGCAAATTATGAAATGATTATCGACAAAAGTTTATTAATCGATTCATTATAATTAGAGTGTTGCTATTCACACACTTAAAATAGTACACCCGTATATACTCCTGTTACACCCATGCGGGCAATGTTAGCACAAAAGAAGGCCAAAATACGTTTACCCCCAAAGTATACACCGAATCCCACTTTGTACTCCCGCGCAAAATTCGTCCCACTTTGGTACCTCGTGTTAAATTTATCTCACTTTGCACCCTAGCTCCTAACAGATGTTAGAAATTTAACGAAACTAGTCATGTGCGTGTCATGTGATGGGTGTTTAGGTCTTTTAACTCCTAAATTCAAGGGCTCAAGTGTCATTTGACCATTAAAACCAATCATGCCTTATTCATTATGCAACCACCATGATGACCACCACAAAACTACCACCATGCCGCCACTGTGCCACCGGCATCGGCACCAAATGACCACCACCGTTCACCACCATAATCAAAATAAAACATCAATTTCAGTATTTCTAATTGAATTGTTCTCAATCCAGGCAAAAACAGCACGAAAAGAATCCACTTTCAACATCAAACTACAATAATATCCCAATGAACGATCAAAATTCATAAAAAAGGGCAAAAAACCCAGATTTGGGTTTGATAAAAATCATTAATCTAGGAGTGGGCGATGGGAAGACTGAAGAGAGCGGGCAACGATAAGATGAGGGAGAAGAGGAAACGGTAAATCTAGATCAAAATTCAACAAAAGAAAAAGCCAAGAAGCAAAAAAACCCAGATTTGGTATCATCAAAATTGTCAATCTGGGAAGGGAATGGGGCAACGGGAAAGAGAAAAGGAAAGAGAGAGGGAGACACTGAGATTAGGGAGAACGGGAAAAGCTAGGCCTTAAGCTTCTTGTCATTGTTGATGAAGCTTTTGACATTATTGTTTGAGGTGGTGATGATGGGAGTAAATGGAAGGGAAGAGCAAGGGAAGTGAAAGGGGTGGAGGGAGAGGGGAAAGGGCGGCAGAGATGGAAGCTTGGTGGGTTGTTACGGGAATGGATTGGGGGAGGGGTTACGGGGAAGAAGAAAGGGGATTGTGGACTGGAATTGGGAAGAAGAACATTGTTCAAATTTTCTTTTCCTTTTTCCTTTCTCTTTTCTTTTCTTTCCTTTTCTATTTCTTTCTTGCTTTGCTGTTAATTAAGGAGTACTAGGTTATATTTACTCTCTATTGTACTAATTTACTTTAATTATTTATTCTTTTTTAATGTAATAAAAATGTTTTTTTTTCTAATTTAAGTACATTAAAGAGAGAGAAATAAACTAGAGAAAAAATAAAAAATCAATTGAGACTGACCAAAATACCCATCACATGACACGCACATGACTAATTTCGTTAAATTTCCAACATCCGTTAGGAGCTAGGGTGCAAAGTGAGATAATTTTAACATGGGGTACCAAAGTGGGACGAATTTGGCGCGGGGGGTGCAAAGTGGGATTCAGTGTATACTTTGGGGGGATAAACGCATTTTGGCCCACAAAAGAAGCACACTTTCACAATAAAAAGATGGATACAAAATGAGGTGACAATATTTTATTGGTTGAATCTATTGTAAACGCTTTAATTGAAAGTACCAACAAAATCATGACACATTATTTTGTGGACCTTTTGTGACTTTATTGTTACCCCATGCAATAACTACTTACATGCAGTAACTAGGAGACACATTATATTTCGTGATAAATTAATAACAAAGTTTGATTAAAACCAGTTAATTTTGGGATAATTTCTTGTTTTACCTTTTTTTGTGTCATTTAAAATAGAGTGTTGCATCTTAAAAATATAATATAACAGTGTGTTGCTATTCACACACGTAAATCAGTAGGAGTATACGCAATATATGTATTTGCTACTAAAATTATTGAAATTAAACTTGTTTATTTGTGTAAGTGCAGAATGTGGTGATACCACAAGTGCTTCCCACACTTTCCCAGTGATACCGACGGACTGTCTGGGTTATATTTGTATATTTGCTTCATAAATAATTGCTGGACTAATATTTAATATTTGTGCAAGTTTATTGTCTATGTTGGTCCATTTTCAGGTATAACCTATGCTAGGATAATGCAAGGAAGTTAAAGAGGAGTTATGGATAAAATGAGATTTTATCCATAAACATGTGGGATATTCTCAACAACAATCACATGGGTATTGACCCATTCAACGACTGAGTTATGGAGGAGAAAGTACAAGGCGCTGAAGCTAGGAAGTACAACAAGTCGAAGCACAAAACTTGGGCACAAAGAATTTGTTCCTACAAATTAGGAAATGTGGGAATTATCCTCCCCAAGGCTCGGCCAACTAACTCCACTCTCTCCCCACGTTTTTGATCAACAACTACCATTATTGGAGAATTCCCTAAGTCCAAGAAGTTTATAAATAGTGAAGGAGGTGAAGCATTGAAGATACAACACTTGAAGCAAATACACACACTCCTCACACAAGAAAGGCTATACACTCCTTGTTCCGATAAACCCCGTCTTCCCAAACCCTTTTCCATTCTTGTAATCAAGTGTTATAAGTTTGTCTTGGCTAGGATAGGGTTTCGTGTATAGTTCTTAGTCGTTCCACAAAGCTTTCATTGTAATAGCATTAGGGAACTCTCGGCCTTGTAGTCAATTCATATTATTAGTAAAGGTCTCACCTTTTGAGGCATCCTCAAGATATATACATTTATATATCTTGAGAAAAATAATTCTTGTGTGATTTTTTCGCTGCAAACTCTTTTCAGAAACAGTTTTCTGTTCGTGTGTGTTAAGTGTTGCCGGAAGTGATATCGTTGCACTGTCAACACCTTTGATAACACTTCCTATAAATCAAGGCCATTGACATTTTCAATTGGCACCAGAGCTGGTTACTTGACATACTAAGTATTTGATCCAGTTTGTCATGACCTTGAATCTTGCTAATCCATATCTTGAGAGACTTTCTATTCTTCTTGGCTCGAATCATACTTCCCTTAGGAATAGTGAGGAAAGAGAGCTAGAAAACATTAAAGAACATGATCAATCAGCCATGTTGACCATGGCTTTGGAGCACTCAAAGTCAGATTCAGAAAGTGTTGCTATGGTGTTACCCAGAGTGCGATAACACCAAGCTCAACACCCAGCAGGTATAATCCTTTTAAATTTTCTGACGATTTTTGCTTTCATGGTTCAATTAATGTTGATGTCGGAAGTCCAGATGAGGAGGATTTAAGCAAGGATGAGCTCATTGATGGGTTAAAAGATCTCTACAAGGCATTGTTCAAAGAATGGAAGAAAGAGAACAAGATGGTAGCGATCTTAACCAAGGAAAATCATGAGCTAAAAGCCTCTTTGACTCGGTTGGCGGTGCAATTCACAAAGTTGGATGTTGAACTTGTCAAAGTCAAGTCCAAGTTGAAGCTAGCCGATACTACCTTCAAAAAGTTCAACACGACGTTCTCAAAATTTGATGAAATACTCGACTTGAGTAAGTCACTCAAAGCAGGTATTGGGTTCCAAGACTCTCTTGACAAAATCACTTCTACTATAATGAATGAAAATAATGAAACATGTTTTGTAAAAGAACATGAAAAAGTAAAAAGTAGTTCATCAAGTGATATTTCTGATCAACCGTGTGTGTGTGAATATTGTCACACAACTGGACAAAGTAAATTGATTGTTTTACACTCAAAAAGAAAATTCAAGTTCACATGTGTTATCTCAAGTGTTACCTAACACTCAAGACAACACTGGTGATCAGAAAATTAAAAAGTCTAAAAAGAAAGTCTGGTTTTTAAAATCTAATCATAAATGCAATGTTGTATTTGCTTCTTTGAAGACTAACATTTCAGGTTCATGGTACTTGATAGTGGTTGTTCACATCATATGACGGGAACAAAAGTGTTCTTGAAAGACTATGAATCTATCCAAGGGGAAACGGTGAAATATGGAGGTGGAGGAAAGAGCAATATAATAGGGAAAGGGACACTTGACGTTTCCGGATTCCCTGCCTTAAAGAATGTTTGCACGTTGATGGATTGGTTGCTAATTTATTGTATTGGCCAATTGTGCGATGACAACTTGGAGGTAAATTTATAAAAATAACTTGTGAAGTTTTTTATAACACTAACACTTGTGTAATGTCAGGAACTAGATCAAGTGACAATTGCTATCTTGTTGATAACAAGTATGCAATTTAGTCAATATGGATGACCACAATTTTGTGGCATCAAAAGTTGGGACATGCCCCTTATGAACTTGAAGAAAATTTTCCAGTTTGAGGCTGTCAAAGGAGTCCCCAATCTGAATCTGAAGAACAAAATTGTGTGTGGGGACTGCCTTAAAAGTAAGGAGACTCGTGTTACCCGCAGTGTTACCCAACACCAGGAGCAACACTTTGGACAACACATTGTTTCATCTTTTGCACATGGACTTGATGGGTCCAATTGAGGTAGAAAGCCTGAGAGGTAAGAGGTATGTTTTTGTTATAGTTGATGATTTCTCTAGGTTTTCTTGGTATATTTCCTAAGAGAAAAATCTGAAACTTTAGATAATTTAAACTCTTGCATTTCAAAATCAAAAACATGTTTTGCTTACCTATTTTTTGTATAAGATCCAATCATGGAAAAGAATTTGCAAATGTTTCCTTTTATACTTTTTTGTAAGAAAAATGGGATACACCATGATTTTTCGATCTCTAAACCACATGGTGTGGCTGAAAAGAAAAATAGGACATTGCTTGATATGGCCCGTGTTATGTTATTCTCAAAAAGAATTTCAAAAAGATTTTGGCTGAAGCTTTGAGCACGGCTTGTCATATTTCTAATAGAGTCTTTCTAAGACCTGGTTTAACAATGACACCCTATGAGATTTTGAATGGGGAAGAAACCTCATGTACATTACTTCCATGTGTTTGGGTGTGTATGTTATATATTAAAAATCTGGGATCGCTTAGCTAAATTTTACTCTAAGAATGATAAAGCCATTTTTCTTGGATATTCACATGACAATCTTGCATATCGAGTGTATAATTTGAGAATGGGAACTATTCAAGAATCTGTAAACATTGTTTTTGATGATCTGTCAAGTGTTGCAGATGAACCAGGTGTTTATCCTCGTTTGATACTGCTGGAACAACCTCAAAGTGAATTTGACATTTATGTTGGACCAAGTGTTGACATAAGTGTTGGACCAGATGTCGGCCCCAGTGTTACCACACCTGAGGCAACACCAGAGATAACACCAGAAGTCAAACCAGTTGCAGAAATGAAAATAATGAGGACTCCATTAGAGTCGATGATCCCGTCAGAAGAGATCTCCCTTTGAGAATTCAAAAGAATCATCCTATATCCCAAGTGATAGGGAGATTAGACGAAGGTGATACAAACTAGACATAAAGAACCGGTTAATTATCGAGACATGGTGAGATATGCTAAGGTAAACCATTCATGTTTTCTTTCTAAGCTTGAAGCTGAAAATACTTTGAAAGATGAATATTTGATTCAAGTTTTTAACCATAAGAGATTTTCTAACTTGAAGAAGTCTTTTGTTTCCATTTCTTGTTTAAACCCCTTGGATCATCTTTGTTGTTGTACAATATTTTATTTTAAAAAAAATATTTTTTTAGTTTTTTTTTTTAAAACCTTTTTAATGGAGGCACATGCTGACCTTTTGTTTTGGTAGGTCTATTCTTGTTAACATGTTTGTCAAATCCCCTTTGTACTTAAAAGTGATAAAATCACAAATTTTTGTGATAAAAATAAAGGCAAAAGGCAAAAAGCACTAATAATATCTCCTTATAACTCGGGGCACGACGCTCGCTACGACGATGCACTCTTGCCAAAGGGATATATTATCTAGTGATTTATACTAAGTATTGGGAACATGGAGTTCGCTACTACAGTGTTTTCCCACTTGAAAGGTACAAATCACTAAAGTATTTTTTTTACACTTTATAAAGACTCGGAGCACGGAGCTCGTTACTACGATGCTTCCCTGTAAATAAAGAAGTGTAAATTATACTTATTTTAAGTGCTTAAAAATGAAGAACAAGCGTATTTATGTTATTAACTTCAAACTTGCAATTAAGGCTTGCTATGCCTCAAGTGTTTTGAATATAAAAAGCTTGTTTCTGCCTCAAAATGCTTAGTATAAAGAAGCTTAACAATGTACCTCAAGTGTTAATAATGAGGATTGTTTTGCCTTATGTTCTTTTAAGTGAAAAGTTTTATCAAGGGGATATTTGACTTATATGTTTTCCTAAGTGTTACCATCATTGCCGATAACACATTAGTATGTGCCACATTATTTTTTATTTATTTTCGGAATTTATAATTAAATTTGGGAAGTCCGAAAGTCCCTTAATTTTTTGGAGTTTTATTGATTTCCAAAAAGTCTTTATTAAATTCTTTTTATTTTGGTAAATCTAATTAGGTAACTTTATCCCTACTGTTTTTGGAGTCTTAATTTACTTTGAATTTCAAAATATTTGGGAGCCTTACCTATGCCGAATTTACCTATTTTTCTTTCTTTTATTAAAAAAAATATTTTTGGGGATAATGGCCGGTTGTTTTATCAAAAAAAATGAGGGTGAGAGTTTGAGTAAACTAACTAGCTAGAAAATAGGGGGAGTTGAGTGTTTTTAGGAATAGGGAGAGTTATCCAAAATTAATTTTGGGTATTTATGTTTCTCTTTAATTCTTCCTAATCAGTTTCTAAATAAACCCTCATCCCTCCTCACTCGCCGATCTCTCTCTCCCTCGTCTGTCTCTCTCTCTCATTCCATCAATCCCTAAAATCCCTCTTCAAAATTTCTTCTTTCTCTTCTCAACTTCCATCAATGGCTTCCCCATCCAAAACCTCAATGAGCCTTGAAAATATCGCCATTGTTGTCTCCGGACCTCCACCTGTTTCGGTCGCACAGGCTCCTCCTACGTCGGCTCTTTCCACCTATAGTGACTACCATCAAGAAAAAGAAAAAGAAGAGAAAATTCTCATCTTCTTCACGCCAACGACTGCCCAAGCTCCATCAATGCGGACTTCAAGCCAGATACAGATTCATACAGACTTGTAGAAATTCTTTGCACAGTATTCTTCACAAATAGGGGAGATATAATGCTGTCAAAAGTGATGTTCTGCATGCTTGCATGCTGCCACAAGTGTTGATGCTGCCACAAGTGATGTTCTGCATGCTGCCACAAGTGTTGTTCTGCTAACACAAGTGATCTAACTGCTAATGCACGTGTGCGGGCTAGTGATACTCAAACAGGTTTGGTAGTTGGTGTGTTTCTATTCTTGATAGCTTTTAAAACAATTTTTATGTTAGTTGTTTTAAAACTATTAGGTTGCACTTAACATTTGTTTTACATTTGTTTTTTGGTTGGTTTTTTGTGTGAAGTGTGTTAAACACTTCATGGTTTTTGGAATTTATAACTTTGGTTTTGTTTGGATAATTAGTTTTTAATCATGTTTAGTTTACTTGGTTTAAAACTATTTCAAAATCATTGTTTTTAGGTTGACTTTTCTCATTTTCTACCTATTGAGATTTGCTACTCGATGGAGAGGCTTGCAACTTTATATATAAATGAGATTGTGAGATTGCATGGTGTCCCGGTGAGCATTGTGTCTGATCGTGACCTAGATTTACATCTCGGTTTTGGCAAGCATTTCAGAAGGCTTTGGGTTCAGAGTTGAAATTTAGTACAGCTTTTCATCCCCAGACAGATGGGCAGTCAGAGAGGACTATTCAGATTCTCGAGGATATGTTGCGAGCTTGCTCAGTTGATTTTTCAGATTCTTGGGATTCTCATTTACCTCTCGTGGAATTTGCCTATAACAACAGTTTTCAGTCAAGTATTGGGATTGCCCCGTATGAAGCTTTGTATGTGAGGAAATTCCAGTCTCTGATTTGTTGGGATGAAGTGGGAGAAGCAAAATTTTGGGGTATTGACATGGTGAACAAATCGGTTGAGGAAGTTAAACTTATTCAGGATCGTTTGAGTACTGCTCAGAGTAGATAGAAAGGCTATGCCGATCACCGAAGGCGAGATCTTGAGTTTCATTCGGGTGACTTTGTGTTTCTGAAAGTTTCACCTAAAGTGGGGATTCGAAGGTACGGTAAGAAAGGCAAGCTAGCACCGAGGTATATTGGCCCATTCGAGATTTTGAGTAGAGTTGGAGATAGAGCGTATCGTCTTGCGTTACCTCATTCTCTTGACAAGATCCATAATGTTTTTCATGTCTCGTGCGCTTCGGAAGTATGTGTATGATCCTTCTCATGTCTTGTCAGAGGTTCCCGAAGATATTGAACCAAGTATGTCTTACGAGGAGCATCCAGTCCAAGTTATTAATTCAAAGGTTCAATAATTGCGAACTAAGAGTATTCCCCTTGTACGAGTTGTGTGGAGGAATTATAATGTGGAAGAGTCAACTTGGGAGCTTCGGGAGGAGATCGAGCGGAAGTATCCTTGGTTGTTTGAGGGTTGAGGTAAGTAATCTTAAAAATTCGGGTCGAATTTCTTTAAGGGGGAGTGAGTGTAACGACCCCAAAATCCGTCTTTATTTATTTTATATTTTATTTTATATTTTGAGAATTTTTAATTTGAACTTATATGTGCATTTTATGTGTTAGAAAATATTTTTAGGACTTGCATAAATTATTTGATTACTTGTGATAGTTAAAGTGTTAGTAGTAATTATTGTTTTGGGAGTTAAATATTGTTAGTAGAACTTGTTGGGGGCCTTATTGAGAATAGTGGATAAGGGGGTTTAAGTAATTTAAGTTAGTTAGAAGGGTTTTAAAGGAAAAAGGAGAAAGGATTAGTATGATCCATTACCTCTCCCTCTCTCAGTCGACATTTTTAACCAAGAAGTGGTAACTTTCCCAATTTCCTCCATTGTTGATGAAGGTAAGTTTTGTTCTTGTTGATTTAATTTCTTTTAATTTGCTACTCCATTTTCAAATCTAATTACATATAAATGATCAGGGTGTTGAATAGAGTATTTCTACCGATCAATATTATTTTTCTTGACACTTTTTCCAGAAAAGAGGTAAGTTACTAATCCCCTTTTAATGTTAAAATGGTCATAAACATGTTTATATGCTTTATATGTTATAAAATGATGTTTTGGTATACTTTTAATATACTGTAAATTTGGGACAGAGGGAGTCGTAAGAACTTGTTGCATAGCTTGTTATTGTTGGGAATGCTATAGAAGTTGGTGTTAGTATTGTTCTTAGGCTGAGTTTGTAGCCTTTGTGAAAGTTGCAAATGTTGAGTGTTACTAATGTTAGTACTTTTGGGTCGGTGAACCGAAGGGAGTACAATTTAGTTAAGTTTGGTCTGCCGGGTATGTGGGCGGCCGCCCAAAAGGGCGTGCGGCCGCACATCTATTTGAAAGATTTTACTCTTGGGACAGAGTGTTTTGGGCGCCGCACAGCCCAGTTTGGGCGACCGCCCAGGTCATCTGAAAAGTTCAGAGTTTCCAACCAAGTGATTTATAGGTCAATCTTGGTCTAGTTTTTTGGGTAATGTCCTAAAGTACTTAGATGATTGTTGTGGATACTAAAGTGGTAGAATTGGTTCCTTTGTGAACGTGTGCGTTGTGAAACTTGATTGAGTGATTAAGTGGGCATGGTTGAACATCTTGTGATGTGTTTTGAGATTTGGTTATCTTGTTGGTGTGTTTGGCTTGATTCCCTACTTTGGAATCATTGCCCTGGTTGTTGTTTAAGCAAGTATTCTTTTCTTCGTTTTGTTAAAGTCCAGCTGGTACTTTTTGTGTGTGTTCGGGCAATGGTAGGGATTATAATGGCACACGAGCCAAGTTCATTGTAAGGCTTCTACCATTGGTTTCCCATTTTTAACCCCCTTCCTTAGGCCAAAGGTTGGGCACTTGGGTTATGACTCTGTGTCATTTTCCCCGTTGTTGTTGTTGTTTGGTCCGGAACCCGTTTCAGCTCTCGATGATGCTCAGTTGATGCCCTCAGATGGCTATGTTTTCGTTCGAGAACCTTGGCTCAGTATCCACGTATGAGTGTTTATTTCCGCTTTATGTGTAGTATGATGAGTTGGTCGTTATTTCCAACCGGTATGAGACGGTTGGCGATAGGGAGCCTCTCATATTATGTGCTATATGCTATACGATCATTTGTGGCATTGTTCCTTTATGTTTATCATATTAGAATGTAATGTAGTTGCATTTTAGTAACTTACTGAATTTATTCTCACCCTTTATTTGTTTACCGTTTTAGATAAGAAGGAGCCCAGTGAATAGTTCACACACAGAGAGGACGTCGAGAAGGAGATCTTTGGGTAAGACATTTTGGGAAGTGTGTGTATTTAAAGGATACATTATGTAAATGTAACACCTTTTGGGGTATTGTACCCGTGACTTATTAGTTGTATCATCTCTTTTGGTAGATGTTAAGTGTTTGTAAATGAGTAAGTAAAGTTAGTAGTTTGTAGCCAAGTGGCTAAGTACTTGTTTGTGAAAGTTTGGTTTGTTTGACTTGAAGTCCAGTTTAGTAAATGTGTATTCCGTGTGTGTCCCGGACGTGGGGCCCAAGTAGGACCACTAGTCGGTGGCGCGACATTGTGCTTCTTCCATTGGCCTCCTTAAACATTTTGTTGGTGATCTCGTCCAAGCATATTAGTTCATTTCACCGGAAGCTTAAGTGCGAAGCGGGTCCTGTTAATCCGTTTTATCCTGGGAGACTGACGCCCGTGGAAACCTCAAGCACTCGTAGAGAGGAGGACGAATTAGTCTTAAGGAGAGTGTGTTCTCACACGACTCGGATACAAAGATCAAGATGGACAAACCCAATGAAGAGATCAAATACGGTTGTATCGTTCCTTTTATGTTTTTTTCATAATTGTTGTATATTGTATTTTCAATGTTGTAATTTGTTTTCCTTTCTATTTGTAAGATTTTGTTCCAACACCACTTTATCGCATTTTAACCAAAAGTTTGTAGAATATAATTGATTATTCTAAACAAAAAAGTATAATTTATTACTGAGACTATAACTAATGGTGAATTGATAACAAGTTTTAGAATGTCATTATAATCGAGTTAACAATTTTTGCATGACTTTAAATTTAAAATAAGACGGAGGGAGTATTCTCCAACCCTTTAATAACGAGTTTAAAGGAATGATTCTCCAATTCTAATATCTATGGACTACCATTGTATGCCATCTCCTCCTCTTCTCAAGTCTTTAAATAATGACCACCAGAATGAATTAAGTGAAAGTTCCCGACTTAGCTACTCCTGATTTTAGGTTCTTACTTTCCTTTTTAGTCTTTGTCTCAATTTAAGGTTTTTACTTTACTTTATTAACCTAAAATAGAAACTGGACCCACTTGTCATTCTCACAACAAAACTCCTTACCTACTTTCTTTCTTTTACTTTACTTTCCACACTCACAGTTTTTTTTATTTTTTTAATCTCATTGCAAAATCAAAGTAAGAACTTTATAGTGGGAGCGGAGGGAGTACTTTATAGCTGAAAATGGAAATTTTACTACCACTAACAAACACCTAGCCACGTGTATAATCACAGTTGTACATTGTTAACTGACTAACACTTGGCTAACTAACTAGCTACTGACAACCCGTTACAACACACACTTGAGAGAGAGAGAATTACGCTCAATCTGATTGCTTATTCTTATATTTTCCTCTATAATCGTTACTCCTTCCGTCCCAAAATGAATGTTCAAAAACATTCTTGAACGACAAAACCGACCTGGTTAAATAAGGCCTTCTCATAGGCCGACATCAGTAAGGCCGAGCAGGCAGTCCTTGCCTAGGCCGAGTCCGAGAAAGCCTAATCCCTAGCCGGCCTCTATGACGAGCCGAGTTAGATGACGGGCCGACTTACATCGTAAACTTCCCATTATCGTCGGGAAACCTCTTTACAGAGTTATACTACAACTCTAAAATTAAGAGTCCTTATCTGAACACAAGATAACTCTCATATCAGATAACAGGATATCATCCATCCTTATCAGGAGTCTATCTCTCAAGGAATATGAGTCCTACATCACCACGGGCTTCCTGGCTTTCCTATCCAAGTCAGAACTCATACACCCCGCCTATAAAAACAGGTCCTCTACACAAGAAACGGTATGAACTTTTGGCTCTAAACTAGTCAATCATTCTCTATTTCTAATCACCCATATCCTTATTCTTACACCGGAGGGC
>JAOWBW010000302.1:219768-280782 GCA_026119855.1 Campanula takesimana
CCTGCAAGCGACACTCTCCATCGAGCGGTCTTCTACAACGGCCCTCCCCCTTCAAAAAAATCATTTCCCCTCTTCTATCTTCCCTTTCTACAATCAGAAATGAACTATGGTGACCTGAACCTTAGCCCTACTTGTAAAAGGGGAACATAGGCAGCCTTCAAAGGTGCGGTCTCAAAAATAAATAAAATCCAAATCTAGTTTGAGCAAATATAGTAAAGCAAACATCTGTGTATAACTAAAAGCAAATCTCTATTTCCACAAGTCACTACACGTTAACATTTATTTGATGAGTCTAAGCTCGAATGAACCTGCGATTACATTACCTGCTATGAAATTCAAATAAACTAAAAACAAACTAAAGCTAAACTATGTGTCTGCAATGACTGTGGTTGGATACTCGGAGTCACTCCTCCTCTTCTTTCTTCGGCTTCTTATCTCGTCGTCCACATCTAGTCCGCCTAGTAGGATCCACAAATAAAGCCTTCATAAACTGAGTCACCCTCCTAGGGCCTTCTCTCTTTCTTTTCCCTGTCACCGCTTCATCAAGAGGTGCTAGTTGAGCCAATTCGATTCGGTCTCCAATCACGTTTTAGAGTCTCTTCCCTCCTCAAACGCCTGCTCGAGATATAAGGGATCACCACCCTATGTCTCAGTCGTCTCAGAGTCTGTCTAATTCCCCCTAAGGTCATCTGGTACCAGTCCAAGTATTCTCGAGACAGAAGTGTGTCATGGATCCGTTGTATACAGAAAACACTGGCATATGAGCATAAGACCAACACTGCTCCAAAAGTACTGCGACTCCAGCATTCATGGGAAGCATCCTGACATTAATCCTGCTGCGATTCTTATCCCATAAAAGGGGTATATCGTGAGGCATCCCATACTGTCATCAAACCCGCACCGCATAGTAGTAAGTAGTCACATCAAAAGCAGGGACACGAATCATACAAAGCTTGCCCTGGGCTCACCGTGCTCTAGTGACTTCCCAATAGGTACCACCCACTTGATCTGAGCTGTGCCCATCTGTGCCAGATATGACACCCATGCAGACCGAGTCATCCCTACAAATGGTTCCACTACCCGCCTACTATAACAAGCCCAAGTGGCACCTGACCGACAGGCTCCTCTAAAACTCTAAGCCTCTCATGCAACCACAAGTGTAATAACCGAGTGATACCTCGAGACATCTTGCGAGAGCTAGAAGCCAACTCTGAAATACCATGTAAGGTTTCCCCTAACAAGAGAGGGATAATACTACATCCAGCCCGAGCCTGGTCTACCATGTCAAGGCAACCCATTATGGCTACCCCTACATAAGGAGGAAACAGAACTGAAGCAAACAAGCAAAGAGCAAGACAATCCAGAGCTGTATCAGAATCTGCCACACTGTTGATGAACCTAATCGGAAGACTGCAGATATCAACATCATCCCCCAAGAATAAACCCCTAGCCTCGTCGATAGAAATCTTGAGCAGTTGGGAAACCCGAATCTCCAGAGGTACTTGATATTGAGGCATGGCTACCTTGTCGTCACTCTCCCACCGCATAGAGCCACGAAGTCCTCATATGTAGGGGTGATCTCATTATAAGAAAAGTTGAACACATGGTGATCTTCATCCCAGAACTTTGCAACAGCACGAATCATGTTCTCATCGGTCTTAACTCTGAACAACGACCAAAGACACTTAATCCCGAATCTCCTGCCAAAAGATGCACGAGTCATCTTAGAAAGCTTCCGGATACATATCTTCAAGCTTTTGACAAAGTAGCATTGCTTCTCCGCAGAAAGAATGGGGTGTCTCTCCATCAGAATAGCGCAGAAAGGTCAAAATCTAGAGTAAAATAAAGAAAACTGCTGTCTATTCCGTCTGTCTGCGCAGGCTGCTGTTAAAAAGGGTAGGGAGTTCGAGTCCTGATCATACAAGGAAGAATCTGACAAAAAAACGTGTCAGAGCACGGACTGTCCACGCGGCCAGTCTTTCCGGATAACTGACCACGCGGCCACTTCACCTGTCTTCAGCAGATTTGCGGGCCCACCTCTACCAAACGCCGGAATGGACCCATTTCAGATATTTCAAAGGTTACAAGTCACAAAAGAGGTCTAACAAGAAGGTGGTATTACTCAGACAGTGTTTATAATCCCCGTTTTTCCCTAAGGTTCATGCATTGTACTAAATATATAGACATGTAAATAAAATACTAATTAATTACATACATAGAAAGCAAATAAAATAGTGTACATAGAATTTTTTGTGTTTTCTCTCTCTCTCTCTCTCTCCTCTCTCTCTTCTCTCTCTCTCTTTCTCTAAAAAGTACATGAAATAAGGACTATATCTAGTCCGAGCTCTCCTCAATCTCCACCTCCTCCTACTCGTCATCACTGGCACCATTATCTCCATGGCCCCGCTGCTGCACATAATGGGATCCACCGGCTCCAGAGCCTCTACCTCTGACAGACCTCCGACGGGCACGGGACGAAGAAGCAGCCTCCGTAGGTGTCCTCTCTCGGCGCTGTGGTCTATCACATCCTCTTGACGGCAGGTACAAGCAGCAGCTAAGATCCGAAATAAACGCTCAAAGATGTTGCCCTGACGAACAGAGCGGATGTAATCCACAATCAAAGATGACAAGTCTGAAAGTGTGTGTGTAAGACAGAAATGAAAAGCAAGGGTATCACACCAACGGAGGAAGCTGGGCCCCAGTAACCTCATCAGCCTCAGTCGGAGTAAGGTCCAAATCAACATCAACGCACCCCACTGCACCTGATGGTGTTTGGAAACCATGGCATATCCATGGCGTGTCTAGCTCCCCTACTAGAACTGGCCGGGTAGCCACCTGCCTGCCTCCTAGCCGCCACTTGCGGACTCACCAGCATATGCTCAACAAACCAAGCATAGTCACCACCGCTCTGGTACTAGCTAGCCGGAGTCCTAGGAAAGTACTCACTGCTCGCCCTAAGCCTAGCAGGGTACAACATATTCCGAGGTGGCTCACCGGAGCCCATATCATAGGGTGCGCACTATGCTGCCGGCATACCCTATCGCCCAAGTACATGGCATCGCCAGTCAAACCCACCAAGAAACACCGAGAAGCGGTAAACTCCTGAGAAAGGCCTACTCCTTCCAAGACTCTATCGGACCAAGGAAAGAACTGAAAATCCTCATGCAATGGACCCTACAGCCTCGCAGCAAAAGACCCTGCAGCCTCGCAGCAAAAGTCCCCAAATCAGGCGTCTTCCTGGCCTTGCCACGGCCCTCCAACCTGTTCCTCTTCCCCCAGAACCTCATTACTGGGACCTCCTTCACCCCTTGCACACCAAAGGGAGCAATATGAAAGAGCTCATAAACCCACACCTGTGGAAAATGTTGTATTTCAATCTATACAGTTCTAAACGAAGGATAGATATGGCATAAAAGAGTGAGTCGGAAAGTTACCTCAAAGGCAAACTGGAAACAGTCAAAAGACAAGGTACTGGACCTCGAGCAGAAATCAAGGGCTCTGTACATCTCTGCCAGCCCGGCTCCCCCAAGAGACCCGGATCGCCTGCTCCAGATCAGCTAGAGCACCCAACAAAGAAAACTGACAGAAGGTGCCGGCACTCAGAAACAAGGTCTGTGACAGACTATACCACAAAATGGCCCACACAAGATAATCTGTGTCACTGACACCCTCTACAAAGCCCCAAATGGCTCCATCAAGCAAGGTCCTCAAACGGCCCGCTTCAAAGCCGTTCCCCTTCACACCTTAACCCAACGGCATCCCAATCAGATCATCCTGACGATGTGGATCCTCAGACAAGCTCTCATCAAAAGCAAGTTCACGTCAGTGAACTGCAACCCGATAATGGCGGCAAAATCAGTTAGAGTAATAGTCACATCTCCCCAGCTGAAATGGAAGTGTGAGTGGTATCCCACCAATACTCCCGCATAATCTCTACCAGGCCTATCACCTTCTGGGTCCCTTCGATAGCCTGCAAAGCATAAAAGAATGGACCAAAGCCCAGAGCTCGGATCCTTTCCTTCACAACACCTCCCGGTGGCAACATGCTCCATACCTCTGCTGCCACTTGGTAGACCCCCGAGATTTTATTCTCTGCAGGTAAACAAAGTAAAGGTACGTTACCAACTAGCAATTAAATACCAACTCTGTGTTAGGTGTTATATTTAAAGCGTTCATGCATGCTTTATTTATTAATTTGCACGTCTCCAAACATAATCAACAAATCCATAAATTAAATAATGTACAATGATTAATTAATTAAGCAGTCTTAAAAACACAACGAGTATGAATAAAAGACACAAAATTCCCAAAAGCGATAAAGAAGCGGGATCCTTACTTCCGTGGTCTCCACCATCCGCCCTCAGACCAGTACCTGTCGGGCCCCACGTACAGCTTGAAATGTTGTCCCATGACAAAATTACATTCTTGGGGACGATAGTTCCTCGCGGGCATTCTACCCCGCGCAGTTGCTCCTCATGGTGAGGTAGCCCCGCACCTTCACCCTGCTCAAAGTGTTGCCCCATACCTTCACCCTGCTCAAAATGTTGCTCCGCGCCAAAGAGATATTGAAAATCCATCACCAGAATACCAAATATCACTCAACAATAGTGATTAAACTTCTCAAAAATCATTTTTTATCTCTCTTTGCCCAGCAAATGAAGAAGAATGAAGAAGAAGAGAACAGTCGGTGGCTGTTTGTAGGGTCTGTCCATCAGAAGGGTCGGCCACGCGGCCATTCTCGCCAAGGGTGACGTGGCCCAATCTCAGCTCTCCATCGCGCGCGCTCCTTAGAAATCCTTGTGATCTAAATCCAGCCAATCAGAAGGACGGGCCACGCGGCCACATTTTCCTCCAGGTGCCGAAATTTCCATTTTAGCCCCCTCCAACTTATCTTTTATTCAAAATAGACGCCCTTAGTCATATTTAACTGATTGTTGGCCCGGAATGCCACTAAAAATTCCAAAATTAATCAACTCCGGTCCGGAAGACCACTATAAATTACCAAATCAAGTTATTTCCCCAGCGAAATCATAAAAATGGAGGTTGGGAACTGCCATAAACCCTAATGCGGATTAAGGAAACCGTAATAAATCCTTTATTAATAACCAAATCAATCCCGAGATACCTGCTTCCGATACGATTGAGAGAGTTATTGGCGTAACCCGTACGAGCTCGAGGTACCTGCGTCCTGATATACCGTCTACGTTACCGTTTACCGAATTCTACGATCCTGAGGTTCCTGCATCTCTATATACCGTAGTTTGTCGAGAAATTACTTGATTCACGTGCCCCATAAGATAACCCGTGTGTGTCATGTTTTTGCATAGGTTGCTGGTGTCTCTGGACATAATTCCAGTTACTGTTGCTCGTGTCTTCGGATGTATTTGGTTACTCTTGATTCACGCGCCCCGTAAGATAACCCGCATGTCTCATGTTTTGGCATAGATTGCTGGTGTCTCCGGATATAATACTAGTTGCTGTTGCTTTTGTCTTCAGATGCACTTGACGATCTGTTTAAATACGCACGCTCTATAAGAAGTTAGGATCCATCCCTAATTTTGTTCTTGATCCTTGAGTCTTCTTCACGAGTCACGTGTATGGTTTTTCTTTCCTTCCCCAATAGAGTTCAATGATAATTATATTGTCCTTAAACGAATGTTTAAGTCTTAATATAGGATAGTGTCCTTAGGGTTGTTATCCCCAGCAGAAGTTGATGCCTCGTTTCTTTCTTCTCTCTCTTCCCCCTGAAAATGTCTTTTTTTTTATAGGATCCTATCCCTAGCGAAATATGATGTCTCATTTCTACCACCAGAGCACGAACTACGACTGGCTGATTCCCCTTAGGATACGTAGGTAGCCTGACAAAGGTTCAGCCACTCGACCAATCTGGTCACCTTCTTTCTTTCTCTCCCTTGATTTGGAACTCATGTTTCAGATCGGTTCCTTTCTTAATCGACGACCCTCCATGCCTTGTAAGAAGCATCGCCGAGGAGCTACTGTTAGTACCTGACCTGAAAATGAGTTGTTACGCATTCCAGAACTCAGAAGGACCTCACAGGTATTTACGAGCTACGCAGGACTTATCCAGAATTTCCCGAAAAGCCCAAATAAGAAGATATTTACGGCCTGATAAGATTATCCCCGAAGATAGACGTTATCTAGGAGTTCTCCAGAGTCCAGTCTGATCGCAATCTTGGGAACCACGCCAATCCCCTGGATTGGTCGGGCGGCCACTTCATCCCTGGCCGGGCGGCCAGTCTCTCCGGGTCAGAAACCCTATAAATAGGTGACCTCAGTTCATAATTTTGATACATAATTCTCTCCCCCGAGTTATAGAGTCTAAACTGAAGACAAAACTCTCTCCTAAGCCTTTCTAGCAATCCCGAAGGTCCGGCGAATCCACTTTCAAGATTCGGCTTCGTTCTTGTCAAGATTGGTGAGGTTTTCTATGTTTTCTTAGTATAGATCTGATTTATGCATGTTTTCATTATGTTTATACATTCATATTCATATGATTCATATTGTGTTCTTCATGTTCTTACTAGAATTCATATTATTTGCTATATTTTGGGTAGCGATCTTCATGTTTATGTGTTATTTCATACATGTTCATGATGTTCTTATTACTATGTTAGATTTAACCTGCTAGATCTATAATTGTAATCCCTATATATATGCATAGCCGATGATGATCTCTTAGATCTAGTAACTACTTCTAAACCCTAAACTCTAGGTAAATATTCCCATGATCATTAACTCTCCTGTGATGAATGTGATGACTACACATTGATCTTATCAATGGTATAATCATTATTCTAGGATGTGATCATCTTGTATGATTCTTTCTCCTCCCCCATCATATGCATGATCCCACTTCTTCTCTCTATTCCGATTGTGTGCGAACTACATCGACCTGAGCTTCTCTTAACGAGAGGAACGTAGGCAATCTTTGGATCCGGTCAAAATCACTAACATACTACTAACACAATTATCATGATAGAAAGTTCGATCTATCGGGCGATAGGAGTGATCACTTGATATTCTTCTCTTATCGTAACTTGACCCCCTAACCTTCTCTGTTAGTTTTTCTCAATGTTGTAACTGCAAATAAAACAACGTGGCGACTCTGAATAAGTTAAATGCCAATTTGAATATCCTAATCCCATAGAAAAGGATAAAATAAGATAAATAATAAAAGACTTTCCGTGGGTTGCCCGCATTTAGAAAGGGGTATTCACATATACAAGTTCTTATTCCTTTATAGAACATGTCATAATCCTTTTGTCCACGATGTCATTGAACACAAGTCATGGTCATTAAGTCAACTTGTATTTGTTCAATGCTTTCTCGATTCCGAATATGTTGATAATCCAAATGACATTGATCCAATCAATTCATTTGAGTTTGGCCAAGCATTTCATCAACATCATTCTACGAGGGGCCCAAGGTTGACATCTCTCCGAAGAGGGACAAATCCATTTAGCTTATTATTCTTCCCTACGTGAATCCGATTATGCCAATCATACCCTTCATAACTACCTGCTTAAAGGTAGCGTTTGAATATGTCAAACATAATGTTCATCAAGTGGAAGACTATAATAACTTCATGTCTAAGGATTCAAATGACATAACTAATATGAGATCTATATATGACATTGACCATGACATAAATCTCATAGAGTGGGTCATGTCCAGTACCTTGTTCTCCAACAAGTACCCATAAGTCTAACATGATCATCTCATGATCATTTAGACTTATACTAGTGCTTCATAAGCACTAGGGACGGATATTATTATAAGTAAACATGAACAACAATAATAATCAAAACATCTCTTTATTGATATGAATAAAACTAAAACATACATAATGTTTAAATAAACGTGCCTAGGGCACCAACACTAACAAAGAGTGGTGCCATTAGACCTTTGCAAGTAGCTTCTCCAAGAGTCTTGCATAGTGAATTTTTCACTATCTTGTCTATGTTCAGTACTTTGACTTCAACCAATCATCCTTTTAGATTTATCTCCATAAATCTAAGTTCCAAAGATATAGGCGGCTTTATCCAAGTCTTTGATTTAGAAACTCTTTCAAAGTGAATTATATGTCAACCACATATATAAGACTAGGAATAATCTTACGCTCCCACTAAATTTATTGTAATCACAAGTCTCATCTTTGATAAATTCAAACTCTTTGAATACTACATCAAAATGAAATTTCACTCCAAGTAGTTTGCTTCAATCCATCTCATGGATTTCTGCAACTTGCATATTTTATTAGAATTTTATGGATCAATCAAAACTTTTAGATTGTATCAAACACATCCTAAAGTAAGTTCCTGTTAAGGACTATAGTTTTGACATCCATCTGTCATAATTCATAATCAAAATATGAGGTCAGGACAATAAGAATTCTAATAACATTAAACATGACTACGGGTGATAAAGTTTCATCATAATTGACATTATGAATTAACTTTACTCAATTAGTCGTGCTTTATCAATATTCACCTTACGATCCATTTCCGTTTTCTCCAAGAAAACTCATTTTCTATCATTTGGTTTTTAAGTCTTAGGGTAGAACAATCAAGTTCGAACTTGATTATGATACATGGATTGCACTTTTAGATTTTATGACTCCAAGTCATTGATCTAAATCCGGAGCGGACTTTGCATCTTGATAGGTAATAGGTCAATCATTCGCAATGATATCTTCCTAACTACTTTCTATTACGAGAAATCAATATTTATTGTTGTAGATAGTATCCTAACAGTTATGCAGATATCTTGTGTATACTTGAACGAATTTCCACAACTCCTTGTGAAAATTTGTTCAACTTCCATCTTAGGTTCTATATCATTTTCTGGGTCTCGAACTCTTCGAGATACATTTTACTCCCACTAGTTTTTTAGAGATAAACGATTTATCTAGAAAGTGCTATTTAGAGTAACAAACGATTTGTACTATTTAAAGGGTGTAAAATCAATGTCATTAAGATATCCCATGAAAATACATTAATTATATTTGGGTGTGATTTTGCCCAAGACAACACTTTTCTCAAAAGCATCACATCAGAAATCTTTATGAAAGACAAACCAAGTTTTCTTTCATTCCATATCTAATATGGTATCAGTCGAACCTCCTTAGATGAAGCTCATTTTAGTGTAAGCGCAGCTGTTTCCAACACATAATCCATAAGGTTAATTAAAGATCAATTTGACTTATTATGAGGCGAAAAACAGCAGTTGCAAACAATCTGTAAACTCTTGTAAACAGGAGCCGTACAGCTCATTACTAGGCGTACGCCTAAATTGCAGTCGTACGGTTTTTGTTTCCAGATTTTGTTTTTCTTATTCTGCAGACTTTCTACAGAATTCTCATCAAGTCTATAGTTCAAATATTCATTACTTTGATCAGATCAGAGTACACTAATACTTTTACCATGAGATACCAAAATCCTTTTCCAAGCATTGTTACTTTAATGAACTACATACATCAATATGTATTAGTCCAAAAGAGTACTTCCTTTTACTACTATTAGTAAGAGGTGTCTTAATCAATATCAAAGATTCACATATATCACATGATTCGAAAATCATGTTAATTTAAAAGTCCGTCCCATGAAATTTTAGATATGTGTTTCTTATCATTAATATAGACATCAATGCTTTAAGAATGTAACTCTTACATCCTTAGATTCAGATTTCATTATTTACGTTATACTCATTATTTTGTTCTTCCAAGATAAGGATATAAAGTCTTATTATATGATTAACAATACAATAAAGCAAATCATATTTATTGGAACACTTTCTTATTCGAAATAAGAAGTATCCATAATCTTCTAATGAAGAAACCAAAGTAATATTTCTACTTAAAGTAGGAACATCACAACATTTGTTCAAAACAAATATGAACCAACTAGGTAAAGACACCTCGCAAGTTCTTATGATTAATGTTGCAACCTTTGCATCATTATCTCCACATAGGTTAATCTTTACATTCCTTAAGTAGTCTTTCTATTTCTCAAGTCTTACACATTTATGCAAATGTGGGATCCATATCCGGTATCCAATACCTAAGATCTTAGAAGTGAAATTTTAACATAAATACTTGAAGCGGTAGTCCTACTACCCTTCCTTTTGATCTTTTAATTAAATTGTAATTTTTCTAATGGTCAATCATATTTCCATGGTAGCAATTACATCCTCAGGATTTAGGTTTAGCCACAAATATTTCCTTTAGGCTTGACAACTCTTGTCTTGCCTTTATCTTAAATCCTTCTCCTTATTAACCTTTAAAGTTTGAGAAGGTTTCCATTTGATATTAAGACTTGGCATTTTAAACATCAAATGTCGCTTATGAATTAATATCAAATCCGTTGTTAGTTCCGAACTAACTTGATTATCAAGCCAACTAAGGTAATTAATATGTCTCTCCATGTTCAAAACATGAGAACTTATTAATATACATTTCATTCATCACATGAATGTTAGGCTCTTATCAATCTCAAAATTTTATTTTGCCTCTCTTGCTTGTAGGAACGCTTCCTACGTGATTGCTTATCACATAAACATCCATGTGTTTCAGATACTTTTAAAGTTTTAAACATATGGTAGCAAGTCGTAAGACAATTGACATCTATAGATTCATCCACATGATTCTAATTTATGTCTATGTCCGTCCTTAAGGCATTAGGTTTCTTTGGAATAAGATTCATTAAGAATTCATAGCTTCCGTTCTTGCTTTAGAACAATTCTTAAGCTCATGACTAGGTCAAGGAAGTTAATCTTATTCTTTTAAGTGGGGTCAATCGCAGTAATTATACATGATTAAAGTTTTAAAACATTATACACAATATGCAAATAAATATACATTTATATTTCATACCATTATCATTTAGAGATATTTAATATATTTCATAAATACTCCCACTAAATTATACACCTTCAAATACAACTCTTGTATAATACTCCCTCCGTCCCAGTAGAAGCGTCACTTATTTCCCTTTTGGTCCGTCCCAGCACAAGTGTCACTACCCAAAATAGAAATGTTTTAATATATTTATATTCAACCAACCCCACCATTTAACCCAACTCATTCTCTCTCTTCATTTTCCACCACTCATTTTATTCAACCAACACTGCTATTTACCCCACTCATTCTCTCTCATCATTTTCTACGACAAGTGTCACTACCTTTTCTTAATCCCCGTGTCCCAAAAATTGGCGACACTTTTGCTCGGATGAGGGAGTATAATTTAAATGGGCTAAGATCCATATTTCACTTGATCTTACGTCCGCGATGGCAAGATGCATAAAACCAAGCTATTTAGGTAGATAACTCCTTATCAATCATATCATATATGACTCTTAGATCCTTTATGAGATTTTAGACATTTTATGTCTAACATGTTTTAATCTCATCTTGTGCCTTAGGTCCATAACCCTTAGGATAGCCTAATTAAGTCAAACCATGTTAAACGTATAGGAACCACTCTTTCACTCATCATGCTCATACACTGATAGAATTAATGCGCCTCACAATGGTTAGAGCCCGCATAAAACTACCTGGTGTACTCACATGTGTTTTAATAATAGATTGGCACATGACTTAAATTTTCAAGAAGGTTCTTTCATATAGAGACATGCATCATATATTTAATTATGTCAAACATAATATAATATAGTCTTTGCATAAAGCATGTTAACTAATCAAATTAATTAACAGAAGCAAAATCTTGTGATTCAATTATGAAGCAATATTATGGAGACGAAATCTAAATTATCTGTAAACAATTTACAGGTTGGATATTTCATTCACATTCCCATAAACAAGGCGTAAGCCTGCTATTGGTCCATGCAATGAATTAATCCAAATTTAGTTTCCTTCTCTTGCAAACAATTTGCACTTTGCTCATAGGGATAAATTCTGAAACTTTTGAATCCGCAGAACATCTACAAATTGAGAGCACAAAACGTACGGTCGAAACTAAGCCAAAAAGACATCCACAATCCCGTACTAAAATCAAGAAACCAAGTAACTTCTCTATACGGTCGAAACTAAGCCAAAAGGCATCCACATTCCCTTATAGATTGGCCACTTGTTTCAAGACCTTTTCATTGTCTCTTAATCTCATAGATTACAGCAATCCTAAACTCTTTAGAATTCTGATTTCTGCAACTTTCTGGATTAAATCATATTTCAGGAAACACGGTTTCGAAAACTAACCATCTGAAACCAGATTCGACTCCTGATTCGAATTCTGTAAACGATTTACAGAACAATCAGAAAACCAGAAAAACAAAACAAATATGCCAGAAACCCTAAGGGGGCCGTACGGCCAACCAGCAGCCGTACACCAGCTAGGACGCCGTACGGCTCCTCCTTCCAGTTTCCCCAGATTTTCAGAATTTTTAAAATTCGATCAATCCCAATATCGTGTTCATGCATTAATCAGATTAAAACAACACGAATTTACAGATTACGAATTTAATTAGATCCAATCAATATCATGAATAAACAATTTGTTACATACACAAATTAGATCCAAATTATCAATACACATAATCCCAACATGCAATTATTCATATAGATCACATCAACATAATAATTACATAATCCCCATACAATCATGCTCATAAATTTTATATCTCATATATAAAACTCAAATCACATTTTCATCTTATTATCAAGCAAATCATATAATCGAATTAAACAATTTTAAACATGATATATTAAAATAATCAACGATGAATGGGGCTCTGATACCACTGTTGGGTTTTGATGCATCATGCGCAGCGGAATAAAACATAAGATCAAACACCCATGAGCCCGGATCCGTGCATGTTGATTTAATTAAATAAAAGATGAAAGAAAACATACCCTTGAAAATTGAATCCATGAACACGGACTTTGAGGTGCTAACGCAAACACCCTCTATCGGTATCCACACGTCGAACGGACTCAAGAACACCTTCTTGATTGATTGCTAGATTCAAGGCTTGGTGAAGAAACGATTTCTTCATATGAATTATTTTGCTTCTTTGACTATTGTGTTTTGATGATTCTAAATCTCAAAACTAATAATCTTACCTCTCTATAATTTATTGTTTCTAAAACAATTGTTATTGATTTCCAAAATCAACATTCGAGGCTGTCAAACCCGGCTGCATATCTTATATGAGGATCTGACCTAATTTCTTTTGGGATCGGAATTCCTTGTCGTACAAGAAAACCAAACAAACTGACCAGTTATGGGTAACCAGCCGTACGGCTGGCCAGGCACCGTACGGTGGCTTCACAGCCATGCAGTGGCCTGTCCAGTTTCCTAGAATTTCTGCCCTTTTTCCAATCCGTTTTATTGTGTGTGACTCAATAGGATTATACTAAGTTGGCAATGAGTCTGAACCATTTAGAACCCATAAGTCATAAGCAGACTCCAGCAAGCCATTATGACTACCCAATTAGTATAACTTTGAAAGTCCAAAGTTACCTTATAGAACATATCACAATCCCTTTGTCACGCGATATCATATTGGACATAAGTCATGGTCCATGTCAACTTATGTTATCAAATGCTTTCTCGATCCCGAGTAGATTGATATGAGCAAATGACATTGAACATATCAATTCATTTGGGTACGGTCGTACACTATCATCAATCTCACTCATCGAGTGGCCAAGCAGATATCTCTCTTGAGAGAGGGACAAATCCCATCTTGACTTATCATTCTTCCCTACAAGAATCCGATTATGCCAATCGTAATCTTTATAACCACCCGGTTAAGGGTAGCGTTTGAGTATGTCAAACATAATGTTCATCATGTGGAAGACCATGATAATCTCAGGTCTTAGGATTCAAATGGTATGACTATTATGAGATTTAATTATAACATTTGACCATGACATAAATCTCATAACGGGTCTATCAAGTACCTTGTTCTCCAACCAGTACCCACAAGTTTAATCCGCATCCTATGCACCATAATCATAATATGATTATCCATTAAACTCATGCTAGCTCTTCATGAGTGCTAGGGACAATGATTATTATAATAAACATGCAAAAGATATAATAATCGAGTTTGTTATCTTTATAACAATGAAACTATGATATAATGCATAGGCCTTTCTCAAAGGCCTAGGGCATAATATCCAACAGCGACCTCCACCTAGGGATGGCCAAACCGAACCAGAAAACCGGACCGAAACCGGACCGGAGAAGCACGGAACCGAAGCAAACCGGCGAATAAACCGGAACCGGAGTAACCGGAACCGCCATTCATCCGGGCCGGTTACGGTTCACATAAATGGCGAACCGGACCGGAACCGGACCGAAAATCACTTGTTTTTCAATAATTTTAAAGGGGGACCGGAACCGGAACCTAATCGGAACCGGATTATGGTAACCGGAACCAGACCCGGGGTAAGCACGGGCCGGTTAAGGGTCACCTATATGCCGAACCGGAACCGGTTTTGGCCATCCCTACCTCCACCACCACTCTCCACATTAGTATGATATTGTCAGCTTTGGGCCCAGCCCGCACGGATTTTTTTTGGGCATCCCCCAAAAGGCCTCATGCTAATAAAGTAGGTGAGTGCTTTTATATACCTTGCAATTGTTTCCTCAATTGTCGATGTGGGACTTTGGGTTGCACCCCAATATATTTGTATGAACGAATGAAGGGGGATATTTTCTACGGTTAATTGGTGTTGGGTTTGGATAAGTGGGGTGGGCCAACCCATGGTAGTTAATTAGTTTAAGTGGGTTGAAAAGAGTTTAATTCAGGATGATTAAAGTAAATTGAGTGGGTAGAAGACCCAATATTATACTATTTAAAAGTTTTCATTTTGGATGTTCTAATTCGGATGAGATATCCAAAATAGAAATTTGTCATAATTTGGACGGGACGTAGGGAGTACTATATTATTTTCTAATTTAGATTGAATTTTAATTTGTGTTTAAATTAATATAGCAATTAAAATTCAATCATTTTCTCAAATGAAAATTTTGAAATTTATATTGAATTATTTGTATATTTGAACAAGCCAATTAAATAATGTCACATAGATTTCTACATCATAAAACAACCTAACATATTACATACTCCATCCGTCTCACCTCACTTAAAACTTATTTTCAATTTGGTCCGTCCCAGCTCACTTGAGACCTCCTCAAAATAACTAACTTTTAATAGTTTTAAAATGAATTTACCCCACCATTCATTTTCTCACTTCATTTTACACCACTCAATTTATTCAAATAAAATTACTATTTACCACATTCATTCTCTCTTTCTATTTTTTACCACATATTTTTTTTTTTAGTTATTGTGTTAATTTCATAAATCTCGAGTGAAGTAACGTGTGAGTATGATATACTGTAGCCTCCATTGTCCACAGATTCTCCCGATACTCATTGACTTCCCAAATACCCAAAAACACACGTCCTACTGCACATGTAAATTTAATTCCCACTATATTTTTATTGTTATTCTATTGCCTTTCCCTTTCTCTATGGCCTGCCTTTTTAGTCTTTACCAACTTGAAAACTGCGCAAACAGGAAGCAGTTGGCATTAATGGTTGAATAATTTTAGTTATTCACATTTCGCAAAAAACCCCTCATTCCCTCCTTCCCACTACTCCACCAGGTATGCTTCTTTTCTGTTTATGCTTTCATTATTTTCTCTACTTGAATCTTTCTTGCAAATTTCCCCAATTGTAGCTCTAATTTTGGAGGTTCTTGAATTTTCTTTTTCTTTTTACAGTCTAGATTGTCTTGTTTGATTTAGTAAAATGATCCAATGTTGTTGTATTTTTCAATTTGAAGTTAGTATTGAAAATTTGAATACCCCTTTTTATGATTAGATCATTCACTTGTTTATGGAAGATTTTACTAACAACAGTTTATTAATCTGGAAAAAAAAAAAAAAGAGAGTTCAGAAGAATTTTATTTTTTTGTCAAATCCCCAATTTCGTATTAGTGAAAAACAATCTTATATAGCAAATGGTGTCAAATCCCCAATTTCGACCAATCCTTTTTTTTTTTTTAATGAAATTGTAAGGATTTTATGAAATTATAAAATTGTTATCGATAACAATGCTTAACAGTTTAGCATACATCTTTTTCACAGAAATTGTTTACATTAAGTCCCCGAAAATGGAGGGTAATACATGTGAAAGGCTATTATCAAACACTGGAGAAGCAGTTGAAGTTGGTGACAAAGAAGAGACACTCAAGGTCAAAGTATGGACGGAGACAAAGAAAATGTGGGTGGTAGCTTTTCCTGCTATATTTACTAGATTTTCAACATTTGGAGTTCAGATCATTAGCCAGGCGTTTGTTGGACATATTGGAGCTATTGAGCTAGCTGCCTTTGCTCTTGTCTCCACTGTCTTCTTAAGATTCGCAAATGGTGTCCTTGTAAGCTTCTTTTATGACTTGTCTACTTGCTCTAATAGGGTTAAAGTCTATTTGAACACTGCTGAAAATGTCGGTGTGTGCCACTAAAAGAGATCGTAATTTGATCATTATATGCGTAGTCAAGCCCATTAAGGGAATGTTGTCTGTATTAAGCACATGTGGGCCACACCCTTCCTGGATTCCACGCATAGTGGGAGTTCCTGTAGCACCAGGTTACCCTTTTTGTTGCTTGTCACTTTCGGGCCATTAGTGTTCATGCTTGGGGATCTACTTTATCCTTTAGTTCAAGTTTTTGGTCAGCCCAGTTTTTGGGCTTTATGTACTCTCTAGACTATGTCATGCCCTTTGTATACATTTATTCTAAGAATTGGGCTGTTTTATGATTCGTTCAAACAGCTATAGATATATGTGAACACATTAGTTTTGACATTGTTATCTTAGCATCTTTCCAACTGAGTCGTCTTAGGGATGATCATTTTAATTTCTAAGAGGAAACCAAATGAGGTGAAATTGTGATACCCTCTGGCTCTCTATGCTCCAAGATCTTTTTACATGGCATACAATCTGAAAGCTGTCAATTTGTATGGCAGTTACATTCTATACACTATATCTTGCATTCTGAGTCAAATTTCAAATTATCATTTCAGGAATAAGTTTTACAACTCGTATAGTGTATAATAAGCTTTGACCGTAATACCCTTCTGTAGTCTTAGAGAAGGATTGATCGGAGAAGTTGACTGATGTGGGATCTCTCTGAAGCAAGGAGCATTAGTTTAATACCATATCTTAAGAATGATTGGTCCTAGTTTAGGCCATAGCTTGGCAGAGACTTTTATACATTTAATTGGGTTGTGGGGGTGAAGGGGGGAGGGATAAGGGATTGCATAATGTTTTATACTCCCTCCGTCCCAAAATGATCTTCCTACTCTTTTTTCCGTTACTACGAAGGAACGTGGAGCAATAATTTTAGGTTGATTTGATGATACTAATGAAAATCTAAAACTTGTTGTTAATACACTATCAACAATACTATCAACAACAAATTCTAGATTTTCATTACGACAACTAAATCAATCTCCAATTGTTGCTCAAAGTTTCTTCGTAATAACAGTGAAAAAAGTAGGAAGATTATTTTGGGACGGAGGTAGTATTACTTGAATGGTAACTTAAGTAGGCTGACAGTAACCTAATCCGCAAGTCTTGTCATCTCCTGAGCTAATTAGTTCCTATTCTCGCTCCCGCTCCATTTTCTTCTTGGTGGTTTATAGTGTAACGCCAAACCCCTTTTCAACCCATAGGACTCCGTACAAACAGATAGTATTATTGATGATGTATCAATTACAAGTTTTAGATTTTCATTACTATAAATTAATCAACCTTTAATTATTGCTCAAAGTTTACTCGTAATAAGGACGAAAAAAATGGGATGAACATTTTGGGACAGAGGGAGTATGCATTTCTAATTTCACGATAGAATGATTTCCTTCTTTGGCCTTTGTGCAGTTGGGTATGGCTAGTGCACTAGAAACTCTTTGCGGGCAAGCATATGGTGCAAAACAAAACCAGATGCTCGGTGTTTATCTTCAACGGTCATGGATTGTCCTATCACTCACTGCAATCGGTATTTTACCACTCTTCATATTTACCACTCCGATTCTAATAGCATTAGGACAGGACAAATCCGTTGCAAAGGAGGCAGGAAACATGTCGCTTTTGTTTATCCCAGCTGTCTTCTCTTACCTCGTATCCCACACTTGTCAGATGTTCTTACAAGCACAGAGCAAGAACAGAATTATTACATACATGGCAGCATTTCACTTTCAGTTCACGTGTTTCTCTCGTGGATTTTGACTGTCAAGTACCAGCTTGGTGTTGTAGGAGCCATGATTTCATTAAATGTGGCATATTGGATTCCGAATATTGGGCAATTATTGTTTATTCTATGTGGAGGGTGTTCGGAAACATGGACAGGTTTTTCTGTACTGGCTTTTAGTGATCTCTGGCCGGTTTTTAAGCTCTCTGTGTCATCCGGTGTTATGATATGGTATGGTTCAAACTCATCTCTTGCAAAGATTTCTGCATTTTATTTCGTGATAAATAATACTTCATCTGTCTTTGTAATAAATGCCGCTCTTTCCATATTGGTCCATCCAAAAAATGAATGTCGCATTTCTAAGTAAGGGAATGGTCTTAGTGCAATTTTACCATGACACAAGCGATGTACAAACTACAAACAAGTAGAGCACATTCCTTAAAATGTTGACAAGTCAAATGCGACATTTATATGGGACGGAGGGAGTAATATTTATTTCAGTGATGGATTATGGAATTTGTACTTATACAAGACATCAACATTAAGTTCATGGGTTTTGACTAATAATATCATGCTTGGGCTAGAAGATGAGTCGAACCGTGTCACCATATGTCACTTACTTTGTAATATAATATACCAGTCAATGATTTACTTTCGGCGTTTGCGAATATTCTTTACTGCAGTATTTTTTCCCCATGTGGGTCCGGCCCTTCCCTATCCCCACTGCCCCACACATATTGTAGCTCTTGTAGCACCAGGTTCCCCTTATTTCTATAGAATTGAGCTAGAAATGACACTGTGTAAAAGTTCCTATGATTCCTTCATTTCGTCCCTAATGTAGCCAATTGATTGGACTTGTGATTTCTCTGCAGTCTTGAATTTTGTTACACCACTATACTGATCCTATTGACGGGAAACATGAAGAATGCTGAGGTTGCCATTGATGCTCTTTCTATTTGGTACCATTTTGTCATCTATATTATCTCTTTTATCTCCACCTAAACCACCTTCACCAAAGTATTTCTTCTTTAATTGGCCACTTTGCCTCGAGTCTTTATATGGTTCGAAATGCACTCTCTTGCAGCCTTAATATCAATGGTTGGGAAATGATGATATCCCTTGGTTTCCTAGCAGCGGCAAGGTACGTACTAATTTTGCTTTCACATGCATATTGCATTTCTTTGAACTAATGTGAAACAAATGACTATTTTAACCCTAAATCTTATCAATGCAAATTCCAATTATTCCCTCCTTTTGAAATGAATTTCCATTTTCAACAAATTTTTGTCCCCAAAAGAATGTCTTTTTGGAGAAATCTTTGTCGCTGAGTGTTTTTTACCAAAATTTTTTCACTAGCCTCGTTATACTTGCAAAACTAAATGTTTGGAGAGTCGATAACAAGAGTATTTATAATTTTTTGCCATTTAGTCGTATAAAAACTAGAAATTTCTAGAATGTCCCCTACAATGAATTTTGGGCATTCATTTAGGGACGGAGGGAGTACTAAATTAGTCATTGTAAAGATTTAGGGGTAAAATAGTCATTTTGTTTAAATAAATTTGACAGAAGGGGGCAGTAAGATGAAACCATACTCCAGGGGAGCAAAGATACTTGTCTCAACCTTAGGGGTGGGCAGTGGAATTAACCCACTTATTATGTTTCTATGTTGCTTAAATCTGAATGTAGACTGATTTAGTTGGTATGTTGTTAGTGTAAGGGTATCAAATGAGCTTGGACGTGGAAGTTCCAAAGGTGCCAAGTTCTCGATTGTGATGATAGTGCTAACATCACTTGCCATTGGGTTTGTGCTCTTCATATTTTTCCTCTTCTTACGAGGTCGTCTAGCTTACGTTTTCACCAAAAGCGAAGAAGTAGCTATAGCAGTTGCTGATCTGTCACCTCTATTGGCGACTTCTATACTTCTGAACAGTGTCCAACCAGTTCTTTCAGGTTCTTGTTTAGCCACTTCGCAAGGAAAAAAAATCAAATGCTATCTTACATTTTTTAATGAACTAAGAGGAATTGTATCACTGAGAAAGCTTGACTTGTAAAATACTCCTTCACGTCCTGGAAAGTTAGTCCCACTTTTTTTGTTGGTAACGTGAGTCAACTTTGAGCAATAGTTTTGGTTAGTTTTAACTTTTAACTATCTTAATGAAAGTTTAAAACTTGTTGTTGATACACCATTGTAAATAGTATTAGTAACAAGTTTTAGATTTTCATTAGGTTAGTTAAAACTAACCTAAATTTTTACTCAAAGTTGACTCAAGTTAACAAAAAAAAAAGTGGGACTAACTTTCAGGGACGGAGGGAGTAATGATTGAACAAGTTATGTACTCTCTACAGGAGTCGCGGTTGGGGCTGGGAGGCAGGGAATTATAGCTTACGTAAATATTGGATGCTATTACTTGGTTGGGATTCCTATTGGAGTAGTACTCGGTTATGTTGTCAAAATGCAAGTCAAAGTAAGTCAAATCTCATTATTTTTCTTCTTCATTTTTGGCTCCTGTGTGCGTTAAATATATTTCTATGCTGTTTAAATCTTTATTTACGGAAAGCTACTACCTCCTGTTGTACATAGGGTGTTTGGCTCGGGATGCTTCTGGGCACATTCGGTCAGACTATCGTGCTTATTCTGATTACTTACTTTACTGACTGGGACAAACAGGTATACCTAATATATCACTTATTTTTGTTTTATTTAATCTATTATACTCCCTCTGTCCCAAAATGTTATTGATATACCATTATAAATAATATCTGTTAGTAAATCAGACCCAAGAGATAGCAGATAATAATGAACGCAAATCAACAAATAAGAACACAAATTTTACGTGGTTAACCAACAACTTATTGGCTACGTCCACGGGCAAAGGGAAACAAATATCATTAATATGGCCGGAGAAACAATTACAAGAAGATAAATCTGACGATCAAACTAATCTATGTTACACGAATTTTGCTCACAAAATTCCTAACTGTGCAAACCCTAGATCTAGAATTATTGATCTCTAATTTACTCTCTTTCAATGTCCATCACCGTGGAGGCTACTAATTTTACAACTAGTATTTATAGCGCTAGAGACCTAAACAAGAAGACAGAAGGAGCCTTAATTAAATCCCAAAAGGATTTAATTACTTTCTTTTTTCTTCTCAAATTTGACTTATTCAAAGTCACCTTTCTCTAACAATCTACACCTTGACCTTGATTCTCCTTTCTAATAATTCAGATGTACGAAACACTGACATAAACTCCACCTTGACCACATCCTTCGTACTAGAAACATATTTTTTCCACCTTTGCCTCAGTCTGTCTTTCGTCAAAGACACTAGATTTGTCGTCCGGACAACCAGATATTTCGCTAGCCTCAAATGTATCTTCAAGACACTCTGAATTTGCCTCACCAGACAAACAACATTGTCGTCTGGACAATCAGATATTTTGCATGCATATATCCTACGGACACCCAGACGCGCACCTACGGGCACTCAGAATCACCCCAACGGGCAACTAACAGTCATTCAGTTGTGGCCCATCCAGTCGACATTGGATTTTGCCAACCATGACACATAAAACGTGTGTTGATCTTCTAGCCGTGGCTTGCCCAGTTCACTCCCTCCTACAGTAAAACGCTGCTCTGCCTTCTTGTCAACACCCTCACCCATCTTAGAACCTTGGAGGATATATAAGGAACCTTTTCTCTCGCCCTTCAGAATCACATCTGAACCTTTGTAGACATCTAGAACTCCAGCTTCACCTTTAAAACTGTATCCCTTCTTGTCTAACCGACTAAGTGATACCAGATTTTTTGCTACTTGTGGAACATGTCTTACCTTGTTCAATGTGAGAAATTTATCACCCGAAGTTCTCACCTTTACGGAGCCCATGCCAACTACCTCGCAGACAGAACCATTAGCCATATAAATACGGTCTCCATCCTTCTGCTCGTACGTTGTAAACTGCTCCTTGTGCGAACGCATGTGATAAGAAGCACCCGAATCTAGAACCCATGCAACTTCCTTGCACGCTTCTTCTTCAGACACTAGGGCATAATCACAATCCTCATCCAGATTGTCACTGCTCGCCATCGCTGCAGCCGACTCAGAATTTTTCAGATGCGGAGTCAAATGTACAACTATGAATCTAACCAGATTATTACCTCGGACAATACATATTTTGTATTTACTTCTAGATCACTAGTTTAGACTATACCAGATGTTAGATTTTCAGATTTTACCAGATAGCTGAATTTTGATCACAAAACTCTAGCTTTAGATCTCCGACTTCAGTTGCAGATATAGACACCAGAACGTTCCAGATGCGTTCTTGGATCACCAACGAGCACCAGACGAACTTCCGGATTCAGATCTAACAGATTTGCTATTGCTAGCACAGATGAGCAATCACTGACTATTCTCAGATTTATTGAATCTCGATCCTCTACAGTGAAGAGTTTCAGAATAACCAGGAAAATTCCTAACTCAAATATGTCAGAGGCAACAGAATACAATACCAGATGTGTCCAACCTAGATACCTAGATTTCTGCACAGACCCTGCACGCGGACTGCAAGTGCGCTGCACGTGCGATGCACATGCGATGCACATGCGATGCAGGGAAACTGCACGCGATCTGCACGTTTTCTGCACGCGATCTGCACGTCCAATGCACAATCTTCTACCATAAAATAAATATGTTCTTCTCGTCAGACTTCTCGATCTTCTGGTCCATCCCGGAGTCCATATCTTCTTTTGTAGCGGAATGCAATGATCTTTCTCAACTAACCAGGCTCTGGTGCCACTTGTTAGTAAATCAGACCCGAGAGATAGTAGATAATAATGAACGCAAATCAACAAATAAGAACACAGATTTTACGTGGTTCACTAATAACTTATTGGCTACGTCCACGGGCAAAGGGAAACATATATTATTAATATGGCCGGAGAAACAATTACAAGAAGATAAATCTGTCGGTCACGCTAATCTATGTTACACGAATTTTGCTCACAAAATTTCTAACTGTGCAAACCCTGGTTCTAGAATTATTGATCTCTAATTTACTCTCTTTCAATGTCAATCACCGTGGAGGCTACTAATTTTACAACTAGTATTTATAGCGCTAGAGACCTAAACAAGAAGACAGAAGGAGTCCTTAATTAAATCCCAAAAGGATTTAATTACTTTCCTTTTTCTTCTCAAATTTGACTTACTCAAAGTCACCTCTCTAATAATATCAATAACAAGTTTTATATTTTCATTAGGATAATTAAATTAAACTAAAATTATTGCTCAAAGTTCCTTTGTACTAATGCCAAAAAAAAAAAGGGACCAACATTTTGAGGCAGAGGGAGTTTTTTTTTTTTTTTTTTTTGTTTTAACTTTTAGTATTGTTGTTTTTCCATCTTTCTTTTGGCACTTTCAGCAGTTCACACAGGTGACCAAGATAATGCCCTTATTCTTATATGTTAATGTCAGGTGCTTGTCGCGAAGCAACGTGTTCGAAGGTGGCAGATCAAACCTGAAGAGCCTACTAATACTCAATGATTACGAGATTCTTGAACCTTCAATTCAAAGTGGTAGATTGCCAGATCAACTCGAGGAGCCTAGTAATACTAACGAACATTACACACATACGGAGTATATATTTATACATATATATTCTCAGAATTAGCCCAGGTGTGTTCATTTTGCTTTTAGAGTCCCACTTAGTAACATGGGAATATCAGGTTTAGACTAATTTATCAGTGTTCAACTTGCATGCAAAATATTGATGTATAAAATATATAGCAAAAGCAGTTACTGAAGGCTGCTTGTAGACGGACAGTTATTAGTTAGGATTTGGGGCGGCTGCAGTCAGGACTGTACAACAGTCTAGTCTTGTCTGGCTGCAGCAACCGTTCAGATTCATATTTTCCTATGTACCCATGTTAGGGTTACAGTTAGGGCTGTTAAACGAACCGAGCCCGTTCGAGCTCGGCTCGGGCTCGGCTCGTTAAAGCTCGGTTCGAATGGGCTCGAAGTGCTATTCGAGCTCGAGCTCGAACCGAGTTTTCGAGCTCGAATTTTTATCGAGCCGGCTCGTGTTCGGCTCGTTTGTTCGACGAGCTTTGTTCGAGCTCGGCTCGTTAGAGCTCGGCTCGTGTTCGGCTCGTTTAAATCACGCATAATTCGAGCTCGGGCTCGGCTCGATAAGCTCGTTAACACAGGTTATTTTGTTTGCGTTTGGCTTGAGCTCGGCTCGGCTCGTTAAGCTCGAGTTCGACTAAATAATCATCATTATTACTTTTGTAATGAATACATATACATTATATGTATATACAACATTGTACAAGGAATAAATCATAACTAAAATATTTTTATCTTCAAAATGAATCAAACAACAATAATTGTACAACAACTAAAATTAATTTAATTTTTATACATTCATATAATGATCATATAGCGACTATACACATACAATACAATAATACAATATAGATTGTACAACAACTAAAATTAATATATTCTATGCACATTTATTATGAAAACGTAGAGATATATATACACAATAGTCGGGTTTTTTTTTTCAAAACTAATTTATTATTTTCAAATGTACACATATTTGTCTTATATTATTTTTCTCATTGAAATAAAAAATTAAATTAACATCTATTATTGTAGTTATATATGCAAGTATATTTAATTACTCAAATATAGAATGAACAAAATGTTTATCATTTACACATACACACACACACATATATTTCACATATAAATGCATTTGCATGTAGAAAAAAAATAAAATAAATATATATATATACATATATATATATATATATATATATATACATATATATATATATATATATATATATATACATATATATATATATATATGTAGGTGCTCAAATGAGAACCTAAATATCGTGAGAACCGTGAGAAACAATCATAACCATTAGATTAGAAAAAAAATCAAGGGTCCATATGTTAGATACAATTGATACACTTAGATACATTACAAAAAATTCGATATTACACTTGGATACAATAGGTTAATAAGTAATGTAAGTGTTGCACTTGGATACACTATGTTAAAAACTAATGTATCCAATTGTTTTTTGAAAACTAACTAATGTATCCAAGTGTATCCAATGTATCTAACATCTCGACCCTTGAATTTTTTTTTTTCTAATAGGTTATGATTGGTTCTCACGGTTCTCATATAAAATGGATCTCACAGGAGCGCGACCCTATATATATATATATATATATATATATATATATATATATATATTTTAATATATATATTTTATTTCTGTATATGGTATAGTGGATATTATATATACATACATGTAACACATATTTATATACATAAATATATGTATGTATGATATGTGTGTGTCTATATGGAATATTAGATGTTATATATATATACATACATACATATAACACATATTTATATACATTATTATATACTCCCTCTATCCTGCCCGATTTAGGACATTTTGACATTTTTAGTGTCATACTCGACGTAGTACGACCAAAAAATAGAAAGATAATATTACTTTTGTTCTCATAACCTCCTCCATTCATTCTAGTTCCTCTTAAGTCGGGCGGGACGAAAGCCGTATATGTGTGTGTATGTATGATGTATGATGTATTATATGTATATAAACATACATGTAACATATACTATATTATACACCTAGCGTAGCGTACGTTTTACTAAATACATTTGACTATGTATAATAGCATCATTTAAATGCTATATACTAACCAGAAAGTTTGTCTGACTTTGACTTTCATGGTCAACTCCATAAAACGTTGACCACAATATGAAAACCTACCTATCCCTATGCATTTCAAAAATTGTTATGAATTCACCGTTACAATACGGTCGGCCTCAACTTTTAAATATAATTGTTAAAACAAATAGTTAACTATTAATAGTTAAATATAATAGTTAGCTATTTATAGTGAAATATAATAGTTAACTATAATTATTAACTACCTTAGTAACTATTTGTTCTTAAAAAATTTTACCATAGTAACTATAATAGTTAACTATAATAGTAAAACTATTTGAATTTTGGTTATGTAGAGTCAAACTATTTGAATTTTGATTAATATTTTATGTAAATTATTAATTTACATAATTTATTAATGATTTAACAACCATTTTTAAATTTTTATGAGAATTAATAATTAAGTGTAAAATATTAGTTAAAGTTTAAGTAAATTCGATAAGTAAATATAAAATTTGGGACAGAAGGAGTATATTACAACCTGATGGTATATATACGATTCAATTAATCGTTTATAATATGATAAGTTAAATGAACAAGAGCTTTTCAAAAAAAAAAAAAAAAAAAAAAAGTAAACAGGAGGTTACATTTGTAAATTAGACACATTTTGAGATTAAAAAAAGAGAAAAAAAAAATTAAAAAAATAGTGTTTTTGTTCAAAATGCAGAGAATACTTACCAGAGCTCGGTAAGGCTCGAACTCGATAAGGCTCGAACTCGAGCTCGTTTGATTTCATAATTTTCAGAAAAATGTTTAAGCTCGAGCTCGGCTCGTAAAGGCTCGAGTTCGAACAGCTCGTGAAAAGCTCGCGAGCATAAGGCTCGAACTCGATAAGGCTCGAACTCGAGCTCGTTTGATTTCATAATTTTCAGAAAAATGTTTAAGCTCGAGCTCGGCTCGTAAAGACTCGAGTTCGAACGGCTCGTGAAAAGTTCGCGAGCGGCTCGCGAGCAGCTCGAAACTCGATTCGAGTCGAGCTCGAACAAGGAAAATGGGCTCGAGCTCGAGCTCGATAAAAGCTCGAGCTCGATAATTCGTTAACGAGCTCGAGCCCAAAACTCCAAAGCTCGGCTCGGCTCGGCTCGGCTCGTTTACAGCCCTAGTTACAATATTACACTATAGTTTGTGTAAAATCTTACTTACATGGCTACTTCTTCCTAACATGCTCAATACTCAAGCTCACAAGCAAAACATTGTTAAAAAAGAACGAAAAAAAGAAAGAAAGGCGTCTCCTCATTTTCAACAAGCTCAAGCTTGAAACCATGTCCGTCCCCTTGATATATTCGCAATGCAAAACTCCTTTCATTCCACCTGCAACAAATATAAACACCACTGTTATAACCTCTTCATTCTTGCGAAATGTTTTGGTTTGAACTTAGAACTAAAATGTCACCAAAATGGAAGGATTTGCAGTTTGCAATGACATTTTCTGACTTGTATCAGACCGTTTGAATATCTGTCACTCTCTGGCTGGGAAGTGACACTGTAATATCATATACGGAGTAATACTTTTATGATATCAAAGTGTTGTGCTTATAGATTTTTGGTGGTAGTGTGGCAGTGGACACAAACATTGTTGTCAGGGCCAAAATATGTTTAGCCCCCCAAAGTATCCACCCATTCCCACTTTGCACCCCAAACCCAATTTTGTCCCAAAGTGACCCTCTAATTTGTCATTTGTCCCATTTTGACCTATTCCCCCCTTAGACCCCAAACGGCGTGACAAAATAAACGGAAAATCTCACGTGCCCAGCCACGTGAGGGGTAAAACAGTCTTTTTATGTCCTATGTCACGTGAATTGCACGCAGTAGTAGATAAAATAATGCCAACCAGCATTTACGCCATTTAGGGTTGTTGAGATATTTGGTCGAGGAGTAATGGCGATGCAAAATTAGGGTTCCAATCGGCGATTAGGGCTTTTCCCAAAGAAGATCAAGGATCTCTGTAATGGCGAACGTGGATGGCAAAAATCGTGCTGGTGTGGTGGAAGAAAACACTAATCAAGGTATAATTTTCGAAATCACTTAATTTGAGTTGTTTATTTGAAGAATCTTTTACTGTTTATAAAGTTCTGTGCGCATGTGATTCTTTTTTGTGAGATAATATGTGTTGTATGTGTATGTATACTGAATTGATGGTTTATTCAATTAAGAAATGTCCAAAAATCTTTGGAAAGTTTTATTTTTGAGTCATAAAGTGTTGTGGGGACCAATTGTGAATATATTTAGTCAAAAGTTGTCCCTTTGGTACTTTTTTTAATCTAAAAGCTCTTTTTTTGTGTTGTTTTGTGTGTTTTTTTTATAAATATGCAGATGGTGAGTGGTTTTATGTGAGGTTACATCATGGGGGTCAGTTCTTATACCACCCATTTACAGTTTATTTCGGTGGTGAAGTAGATGTTTTTAAATTACATGTGGACAATGTGTGTATGAAGGAATTTGATAAGTGTTTCAAAAGTTTGGGATACACAACTTATGCTAGCTACTACTACTACATTTCTGAACAATTAACTGCCGATGGGTTGACATTGATGTCTAATGATGACTTGGTAAGGAAAATGATTGGGTTTGCAATAGTTGACAGCACTAGGTTTGTTGATGTTTATTGTAAGCATGATGAGGAATATCAGAAAAGTGATTATCAGCAAGATGATTTTGAAAATATGGATGAAGATGAGGAAGGTGGTGGGGATAACACTTAGGTTGTAATGATAGTGACTATGAACCTACTGACTGTGAAGTGGATGAATCTGAGTGGCTTTTGCCTTTGTATAATGAAGCAAACACTAGTAAATGATGGATAAAATTCCAAGTAATAAATACCTAGCAAGCGCACTAGTTACCGTAGTAGTAACGCGCGAAAGCGAGGGTCGATCCCACAGAGACTTGTTGGACAAACAAGTGAATTTAATTAGTGCAAAAGAGTAACCAAAGGGGGGTTTTGATTTGATTTTTTTAATTAATCTACTTTAACTACTAAACAGTAAAAATAAACTAAGATTAAAGATCACAAAGCAAGAAAGGATTGAATTCAAGATGACAAATATTCACAGATTGGGGTTCACAACTATTTTCACTCTATGCTATTTTTAAATGAAGACTATCAAACTTGTTCAAGAAATCGTTCACTTAGTTAAGAATTGGAACGGTCTGGTCACCGGATTTCAACCCTATTATTATCTTTATGTGATGAATTCATCTAAGTCAACAACACACACAAATAATTTATTAAGTTCTTAGGAACAATTGATTTTAGATCCTTTTGATTTCCCTAGGTCCTCAATTAAATCTATTCACTGAAATCTAGGTCAATGTAAAAACTATCCACGCTAGTGAAATAATTTAAACCCTAATGATTTAAAGATCAACAATATCTATCTATAAAGTTGAAATCTCTAAATGAATGAAGATCAATTTCAAAGAACAAGAACAAGAATGATATTAAATTAAACCCAATTTAGCATAGAGTTTCAATAGTGCTACGCCCAATCCATGACAAGGAACTTAGCTACTCATAGACATAGCAAGAATCACAAGAATAAGATTAAAAACCATAAACCTGGATAAACGCTTGATGATGAACAAATCCCAAAATCTTGATTACACCTTGAAAACTTTGATAAAACCTAAAAGAAAGCATAAAAAAAACTAAAGGCTGCAGTCGAATATATATACTAGAGAGAAATTAGGGCCAAAAATAGGTAAAATTGGGTTAAAACCCGTCTTGAAAAGGAATCCCGAAATTCTGCACGGAAGGAGCAGGCGGGCGCTCATTTGGCCAGAAACCTTGGTTCTTCAGAATTCACAATGAGCGGGTGCCTGGTACTTGGCGAGCGAGCGCCTGGTCTGTTTTTCTGACTTTCTTTATCTTTTCTTCTTTTCTTCACCTCCTTGACTAGGTTGACCACTGTTGACCTTTGACTTGAACAATTCTTGGTCTTCAATCCTTTAAATCTCTAAGACTTTGCAATACATCAACATTACACTAAAAAGTGTATCAAAACACACATAATCTCACAAAGTTCCTCAAACATAATTAGACCAAAATTACATTAAACTATTCTAAATTACATCAAAAAGTCAATAAAATGAGAACGAAAATGTAGAGATAACGTATGATAAAATCGATCCATCAAATTCCCCCACGCTTAGACCATTACTCGTCCCAGAGTAATATTCCTAACCCCACATCTAAACTCCGGTCTATTAGCGTAGCATGGAGGAAAATGACCCCTATCTCCTCTACAACTCCCAAAAATCAAGACAAGGATAATGAAAATCAATCGGAGTGTAAAGGACTCCGCTCCTTATAACTCCCCAAAACAAACAAATAATCAATAACAAATGGCCCTAATTGATAGCACCCCAATAATAAGAAAGTAATACGCATATCCAACTAGGGCCCACTCAAAAAGCTAGGGGGATCTAAAACGTCCTACGTTTCCCCCACGCTTATCTTTCACTACATTCTCCCTCAAAAAGAAATCAAAGCTAGGATAATCATTAGCAATGATTTACCTCATAAAAAGCTCCAACGCCCCCTTATGACTCCAACAAGAAATATGAGGATTTTCTATCCTATTCGCCTCTAACCAAACCTCCTACACAAACAGGAATCCTACCCAATTCTCCGAACCTCCCTTAGGACGCCACGCCAAGTAAAAACAATAACTCACTCAATTTCTCTCCTTTTGCCTAGGCGCCCTTTCGGGTTTTCACCTAGCCTCTCTTTTCTTTTTCATTTTTTTTTTTAACTAAAAACTATACAGCAAAGCAGGTGATAACATGCATCAATCAACAACCAACCGATATTCCCACCCCCCCAAACTAAATATGAGCATTGCCCCCAATGCTCGTCACAACTAAGCATAAAAAACATAGGGAGTGGAAATACCTCGAGCTACTCATGGCGGGGGAGGTCCAAAAATATCATCCCAAGCATTCCATCCATGCTGAGGCGGTGGCGGAAGTGGTACATACTCAGGCGGTGGAGGGTAAGTCAACGGTAGGTACCGCTCACCAGGAAAATGATGCGCCATCATTCGTTGTCTGAAATACTGATCCTCCCGAATGTTGGCGTACAATGCCTCCTCCATCCTCTGTATCCTCTGATCATTCTCTTCTTCCCTCTGCTCTCTCTGATAGTTCGCCATGAATTGTTGTTGCTGAAAAGCTCTGAACATATCATCTAACCCTTGAATCTGTCCCGACAAATAATAATTAAGCTCTCTCTGAGTCATCTCTGCCGGGATATCATCCTCTTCCTCCTCATCACCAATGGCCTGACCGCCAGCAGCCTGAGCTGGAGCTGGGACCCGAGCTCTCTGCACTCGCCCACTTTCTATGGTCGCTTTTGTTACGGTGGTGCCTGGAGCTAAAAGTCTGGGGAACCCCTCCATAGGCACCCCTGCCCTCTGTGCCATCGTAGTGATCATAATGGGGAAAAGATAATTCTTGTTCTCCAAATACCTGGCTCGGACCCCCATCTCACTCCGCATGATGCCCCTAATGTTTATCGGCATCCTCCTTATCATTGCATAAAGCAAAGGGGCCCTGTACCAGTGAACCTCCTGATAGTGAGCAGAAGGCATGATCCTCTCGCAAATAAAGCGATACAATGCCTTCAGATCCAGCTGCAACTCACTAATATGAAATAAGTAGCCACTTCGGATGTTCCCCCTATCAATATTCACCCCAAACTCTCCTGCAAATAGAGCTAAGGTATCATCCATCCGGTTCATATTCTGGAGATTCCTCTTCAACTCCCAATACACACAGTTTCCTTCCGCCACAGCATTTGACAACCCATAAAAATTATTAATGGCCGTCACAGTCACATCAACATTAAATCCCCTAACCCAGACATTGGGGGCCTCAGTCGCCGCATGAAAATTTGCATAAAATTCTTGCACAAGCAATTTCGACCCCATCTGGGCCGGCACGGCCAACAATCTTCTCAAGTTGTAGTGTTCGATGATTGCATCTAACCCACAATTTGTCAAATTATATCCTCTCTCCACCGTTACCCCATTAGTTTGCTTATTTTCAAAATAATTTTGTGAATCCCGGGATACAAAACGAGTGTTATCGAAATCCGGCTCAACTTGGGGTGGGGGAACACCACGACCACGTCCTCAACCTCTTGGTCTTGGCGGCATGATAACAACCTCGACAACCCCTAACAAATTTTAAAACAGTAAATGGTTCTTACTCGGACTCGCCGGAAAATCTCGCCGGAGGTCGCCGGAAAATTCTTGCCAGAGACGGAGAAGATGATATTCGGACTTCCCAAGCTCTCACAAACACTTTTCCCTTCTTTGACGCCTTCCAATTCTGAACCGAAACTCTTCAATTAGCCCCGATTCTTCTTCCCAAGTTTGAACCCAAAATCTTCAAATCACCGGATTAAATGGGGGATTTGGCTTGAAATTGTTATGATGTGAGGGGAAAAGGATGTTTTGGGTGTTTGTGGGTTGGTTTGAGTGAATGTGGGTGAGGGATTTGTAGGGAGAAAGAGGAAGAGTCGGGTGAGGGAGAGTTTTAGAGAGAGAGAGAGAGAGATTGGAGAAGATGATTAGATTTAGGTTAAACCTCCCCCAAAATCCCGTTTTTACCCTACTGGGATTTCTAAAACCGACAACCAGGCGGGCGCTTAACAAGGTTCAGGCGCGCGCATATTTGGGCAGAAACATCCTATTTTGCGCTTTCTTAATTAGGCGCGCGCCCCCTGTACATCAAGCGGGCGCTCGGTATGTTTTTCCAGCAATTCTTTGTTTTTTTTTTTACTGCTGGTTTGATCGCTCCACCACTGGTTGAATTGATTTCCTGCACATCACCACAAACAAACATCACAAACGTAATATCCATTATGAAAATAAAAATGACTCAAAAAAAAATGAAAATCTTTTTGGAGGGTGACACTATTTATACTCCCCTATAAACCCACAAACTTGGAGAGATCCATGAAGGATGACACAGACTAAACTTTTGACCGCACTTTCGTTGCCTACGTTCCCCTTAGAACAATAAGGAGCTCAGGTCACCGTAGTTCGAACCGACCCAGAAATAAAAGACACAAAAGCAATAATATTAATTTATTTTATTATTATTATTATTTTTTTATGAATACCACCACCCCAAAACCAAAAGTGTGCTATGTCCTCATGGCATTGAAGAAACAACACCTTCCCAATTCAAAAATGATGATAAACTGAAAGGAAAAACATAAAGCAATAAAATGATACCTGGTTGGGTTGCCTCCCAACAAGCGCCTTTGTTTTAAGTCTTTGGCTCGACATAATGCCACATGAATATTAAGTGGCTCCCTCCGGGTCCGTCAAATCAATTACATCAATTTCATTGATGTCTTCCAAAATAGACAGCCCTCATAATAAGGCTTCACTCGGTGTCCATTCACTTTAAATATTGTCCCATCTTTCAAGTCTTTAAGCTCTACGGCGCCATGGGGAAACACTCGAACCAATTCATAAGGACCCGTCCACATTGAACACAATTTTTCAGGAAAAAGTTTGAGGCGAGAGTTAAAGAGAAGGACTTTCATACCCGGTTTGAGAAACTTGGGTTTAAGGTTTTTATCATGATATCTTTTTGTCCTCTCTTTGTACAACTTTGCACTCTCATAACTATCCTGCCTCATTTCTGCAAGCTCATCCAAGTCAAGCAACCTTTTTTTCCCTGCTAGAGTCAAATCCATGTTTAGTTGCTTGGTTGCCCAATATGCTTTGTGCTCTAATTCCACTGGAAGATTACACTCCTTTCCATACACAATCCGGTACGGGCTCATGCCAATGGGAGTTTTGTATGCAGTCCGATAAGCCCACAGTGCATCACACAATTTGTCAGCCCAGTCCTTACGATTTGGACGCACCGTTTTCTCAAGCACCGCCTTGATTTGGCGATTACTCACCTCCACTTGGCCCGAAGTTTGAGGGTGATAAGCCGTAGCCAACTTGTGACCCACCCCATATCTTTTTAGCACTTGAATGAACATTCTGTTTGTGAAGTGCGTCCCTTGGTCACTGATAATGAAGCGCGGCACTCCATACCTGCCAAAGATATTTTCACGCACAAACTTGCAAACAATATTAGCATCATTAGTCCGGGTAGGAATTGCTTCCACCCATTTAGACACATAATCTACAGCAACAAGAATGTACAAGTAGCCTTGGGAAGGGGGAAAAGGACCCATAAAATCAATACCCCACACATCAAAAATATCAACAATTAAATTATGTTGTAGGGGCATTTCATCTCTCTTTCCTATGTTGCCGGTCCTTTGGCATCTATCACACCTCACACAAAAGTCATGAGCATCTTTAAATAAAGTGGGCCAATATAGACCCGCTTGCAATACTTTCCTAGCGGTCTTTTGCCCACTAAAGTGACCCCCACATTGGAGTTCGTGGCAAAATCTCAACACGCTAGCTTGCTCATGCTCCGGAATGCATCTCCTAATTATCTTGTCCGGGCAAACTTTCCACAGATAAGGGTCATCCCAAATGTAGTGCTTCACATCCGATCTAAACTTTCGTTTTTGATCGTAAGTGAAGTGAGGTGGCATAATATTAGAAACAATGAAATTCACAAGATCCGCATACCAAGGCTCATGAACATGTAAAGCAAATAGTTGTTCATCCGGAAAATTTTCATTAACCAGAATTGCACCATCAATTACACTAGTGAATGTGAAGTCCTCAAGCCTAGATAAGTGATCCGCCACCACATTTTCAATCCCCTTTTTATCTCTTATTTCAATGTCAAACTCCTGCAGTAGGAGCATCCACCTAAGAAGTCTAGGTTTAGCATCCTTTTTATTCAGCAAATATTTAAGTGCAGCATGATCAGAGTAGATAATCACATTGGACCCAAGCAAGTAAGAACGACTTTTCAAGAGCAAACACAACTGCTAAAAATTCTTTTTCAGTGGTAGTGTAATTCAGTTGTGCATCATTTAAAGTTCTACTTGCGTAATGAATCACATGAGGTAATTTATCCACTCTTTGCCCCAAGACAGCCCCAATCACAAAATTTGATGCATCACACATGATCTCAAAAGGTAGAGACCAATTGGGGCTAGATAGAATGGGGGCACACGTCAACTTCTCCTTCAGTAGATTGAAGGCCTCTAGACACTCTTGGTCAAAGATGAACTCAGTGTCCTTAGCTAGCAGGTTACATAAAGGCTTACAAATTTTTGAAAAGTCTTTTATGAAACGCCTATAAAAACCTGCATGGCCCAGGAAACTTCGCACACCCTTAACCGACACAGGGGGAGGCAATTTTGAAATCACATCGATTTTATCCTTATCTACCTCAATCCCCTTGTTTGACACCAAATGTCCTAACACAATGCCTGCCTCACGAGAAAATGATATTTTTCCCAACTAAGGGTCAAATTTATCTCACAACAACGATTTAAAACCATTGTCAAATTCTCTAGGCACCCATCAAAACTGTCACCAAATACCGAGAAGTCATCCATGAAGACTTCGACACATCATTCGATCAAATCAGAGAAGATGGAGGTCATACACCTTTGAAAGGTCGCAGGTGCATTACAAATCCCAAAGGGCATCCTCCTAAATACGAATGTGCCAAAAGGACAAGTAAAAGTGGTCTTGGCTTGGTCCTCTGGTGCAATGGGGATTTGGTTATACCCCGAAAAACCATCCAAGAAACAATAATACTCATGTCCGGCTAACCTCTCAAGAATCTCATCAATAAAGGGCAAAGGGAAGTGATCTTTCTTTGTTGCAGCATTCAGTTTGCGCAAATCTATGCACATTCTAAGCCCAGTCACTTCCCTTATTGGGACTTCCTCACCCATCTCATTAGTGGTGACCGTGTAGCCCGATTTCTTAGGAACGACTTGAACCGGGCTCACCCACTCACTGTCAGCAATGGCATAGATAATGCCTGCATCCAACAATTTTAGGACCTCTTTCCTAACCGCCTCCTCCATGTGAGGATTTAACCTCCTCTGCCTCTCTCTAGACGGCTTAGAACTGAGATATTGAGAGTAGATTGTGTTGTAGTCCAATAACTAGAGAGACTTCTTGGATGGTGATTTTTCCTTTACGAATGACTCCATATCCTACAGTCTTTCCTTTGTTATTATCTCCGAAGGTTACTGATGGCCCTTTTTCTTCACGGACATCTTCCAATAAATTGATATCTCCGGTCATGTGCCTTGAGCAGCCACTATCGAGATACCATAAACTTGATTTATCCTTGAAGTGTCCAGCCATTAAGCAGAGGACCTATAAAATAAACATTTAAGAACAAGGTCCCCTTTTTATTCTTTTGGGTCCAAAGGGTTAGCAACTTTTGACAACCCACACTTGCCTCACAGAAGGAGGGTTACTCTTTCTGGGATTGAGTGTGAATCTCAAAAGACATTCAGCAGCCTTGTGACCATAACCATCACACACAGGACAATGGTGGAAGCCACCCAACTGAGGGTTAACAAACTTCGTTGAAGTCTTGAGCACAACATTGTTTACTGGTATGGATGAGGTTTCCTTAACAAAGTTCATCCTCTTGAACTTTGCTGCCTTGCCGCCACTTGCGGTCGCTGGCTTCCAGGATGCGGTCGCCAGCTTCCTAGGTGCGGTCGACTGACCTTGCGGTAAGTACATGCGGTAGGGAGCACCATCTACCTTGCTAGAGGAAGCCTCTGCGGTAGGTTCATCCATGGCAATTCCTTTCAACTTTGCCTTTCCAGTTTGTTTCTTAGGGTAGACATAGTTAAACACTAGTTTCTTCTTTGGTTCTTGTCCTACACCCTTTGAAACATGATGTTTAGCCTTCGACTCTTCCAAAGTTTGCTGGGTAAATTTCTCATCTCTTTCACAACAAGATGCACATTTAAAGTTGTCACTAGTTTGGAATCCCAAGCCTTCCTTATCACCACTAGACTTTTGGGATTCTAAGATTTGTTCCATAGTGACACGAGAATTGGTCCACTCATTAGTGATCTTTTTCAAGTCATTTATCTCAGCGACCAATTCATCATTTTTAACTTTAAATATAGCATTTTGTTCTTCTAAGAAACGGTTTCGATCAGTAAGAGGAGTCATGCTCTTGATCTGCTCCTTAAGGAGGGTGAGTTCAGATCTTAATAGAGATTTCTCCGTCTTAAGCTGGGAAATTTCTTCAGTTGAAAGTGCTAAAGCTTCCTTCATGCCAGAGAATTTACTAATTACCTGTTCAGCTTTTGCAAACATCTTTTCTTGTTCATCGGGGGAAATGTCAAATTTGACTTGAGGTGTGGTAGACAGAACTTCCTTCACTTTGGGGTTTAGTAGAGCCTTCTTTGCTGCACTCACATCACATCTTGAAAATAGAAGATCACCATTCTTTTGAACCGGAGTTAGGAATCCTTTTTCTGCAAGTTCATCGGCCGTATAACTTATCCGTTTAGGTTTTGCATTTGGTGAGCGACGACTTTTATTATCATCCTCATCATCGGACTGAACGACCAAACAGATGTGACCTTCTTCAGAATCCTCATCGCTTTCATCAGAATCTGACTCTATCCAGGTAGCTAACTCTTTTGTGGTAGAGTCCTCTTCAGCAACCATCCCCTTTTGCTTTGAGTATCTTGGATTGAAGTTGCTTTTCTTCTTCATATACTCATACTTGGGGATTGGGCATTCTGATGCGAAATGACCGGGTTTCCTGCAATTAAAACAAACGAGATCCTCTTTCTTCTTGGAGAAGTTGAAGTTCTCTTTCTTCTTTGAAGGGCTGCTCCTTGAAAACCTTGTTGGAGCTTTGCTTGTTGATCCGGGTCATGCTGTCTTTCTGAACTTTTGGAATCTTTTCACGAACATAGCAAAATCATCATCATCCATATCAAGTAAATCTGATGTGGAGATTTTTGGATCTTCTTCCTCGATCACTTCTTCCTTTTGAGCAACCAACGATAAGCTCTTTGTTTTTCCTTCCATTTCAGCAATGTTGTTAAGCTTGATATCAAAGACCTTGAGGTTGGCATAGAGGCTTCTGAGAGACATGTCATCTAGTAGCTTGGTATCTTCAAGAGTGTTTCCTTTGTGTAGATATTGCGAACCAAAAGCGGCAAGAAAATTAACATTGATTTCTTTCTTGGTAAGCTTCTTTCCGAGTGCTGTATAAGTACTCACGATCTCACAATAACGATCATAAGTGGCTCTTAGTGATTCACCGGGGATCTTAGCAAAGTTGTTGAATCTTCTTTGAATTGCAAACTTTTTGCTTTCCTTGCAAGCTTGATCTCCTTCGATGTAATCTTCAATTGCATCCCAAAGTTCTTTTGCAGTAGAACATTCCATGATCTGTCGACGCTGTGACGTACTCAAGGTACTTAGAAGTATGCTTTTTGCTTTCACATCCATTCCAACCAGTCTTTTCTCTTCATCGGTCCATTCAGCTTTTGGTTTCTTGATAGTCGGATTTGCACCATTGGTTTCTGGATCCGGATTAGCTTTCATTGGGAAGTATGGTCCAATGGTAAGACAATCACCAAGTTGCTCATCCATGGAGTAGAACTGAGTTAGAATGTTGTGCTTCCATACGTCAAAATTATCTTTGTCGAACGCTGGAACGTGAGTGAAGTTAACCGTTGCCATAGTTTTCTGACTTGCCATTTTGAATCGGCACCCAAGCTGTTAAGCTTGAAAAACAGAAGTTTTATAAAGGTGTTTGCTCTGATACCACTTGTTGGTCCCAAAGACACGACAAGGGTATGAAAAGAGGCTAGAGGGGGGGGGGGGTGAATAGCCTATTAAAATTTCAATCATTTTTCAAATTCAACCAAGTGCTTACTCTTGAATATGCGGTCAAGTAAAAACCACACGGTCAAGGGGTAATATTCACAGCGGAAGTTTTCGTTAGAAATGGGAAAGGTTGGTTTTTGACTAAAATGTTCATTTTTCTCTTTTTTATCTACTCACAACACTTATTTTAATTCTCATATATTCACATTTAGTATTGATTAATTTGAAATGAGGGGAGTAAAAGAATAGATGAGCGAAAATGAAAAAAAAAAAAAAAAAAAAGTAAAAGAATGGATGGGTAAAAATATGTTTAACCGTAGTAGTAGAGCAAGTGGTATTTCATGTTAAAATGATCACATTGCTCTGGATTCTAAGGAACGTTAAGAAACTATAAAAATCATTATTTTAGAACACAATTTTTTTTTAAATCTATTTATTTAAGAAAATTACTAATTAAGATTGAAAAAATATTCTATCAATAAATATATTTTACACTCTCTGTCCTTTTTGAAACTTAAATTTACCATTTTAAGTGTTTCATTAAAGATTGCAAAATTTAAAAATGATTTTTTTTAATTAGTGAGACTCACTTGTCAAATTCACATCAACAAACCAACTTATTATTCCATGCCACATTAATAATCTCTACCCCCACTATTCATACTCACAACATTTTAATACTCCCTCCGTCCCAGAGTAAAAATCCTATTTTCTTTTTTAGTCTGTCCCAAAGTAAGAGTCCTATTCCTAAAATGGTAAAATTTGAATAGTGTCTTTTATACATATGCCATTATAAAGTTGATATATTTACAGAAAAACCTCTCCTTGTGTGTCTTGGCCTATAGGAGTAGAATGTAATTTTACACTCTCTCCTGATTTCTACCCATTTGCAATTGTTTATTCATCTTTAAGTACTTTTCTTAATAAGCGTGAGATTTGGGGGTAGGACTCTTACTCTGGGACGAAGGGAGTATTATACTCCCTCCGTCTCATAACTATGTGCACAAAATATGTTTTACACAAGAATTAAGGGATAAATAGTAGTGGGTAGTTGTTGTGAGTGTGAAAAGTGAAGTAGGAGAGAGAATGTGGGGTAGGGAATAGTAGGTTGATTGGTGTTGTGAGTATAAAAGTAAAGTAAGAGAGAGAATGAGTGAGATGAATAATAAAGATTCTTTGTCATTTTAAAAAAGTGTGACTTACCAATGGGACACCCAAAATGGCAATTTGTGCACATAGTTATGAGACGCATGGAGTATATCTTTAATTTCCGTGCACCTACGATTATTTTACAATTTGAAGTGTGAGAGAGAGTATTAGTCTTATACTCCCTCCGTTTCATTTCAAATTGAAAAAAAAAACGTTATTGCACGAGATTTAAGGAAAAATGGAAAAAGTGATGTGTTTTGAATATAGATACTTGGGTAGGAGAGAGAAAGTGGGGAGGGAATAGCATGTGGATAAGTACTTAGTAGATGTGAGTAGGGTTAATGACAATTTAGACCATAAAGTGATATACTACCTTTCTAAACAAACCCTGATGTTTTTTCTTTCGTCAGATCAGACCTTGATGTGAAAAATACTCGCCAAATAGGACTTTTTTTTTATGGAATTCGTTAAAAACTCAGTTAAAAAGCATGTGCCAAGAAATCGACTAACAAAATTGGTTAGTTTGAAACTAAAATTTCTTTCAAGGATCTTAATGAAAATCCAAACTTAATAAGGCTGAAAATCAAAATAATTATCAAATACTAATAAATAAAATATAAAGTTATTTTTGAAATATTAAAAAAAAATTAAATAATTAAATTTTAAAACAAGATAAAGTAATTATCACTATTTACAAGAAAAACTAAAGAACGGTACTAATATTTTTTTAATTTACCATTTGTTTTAATTTTATTTTACCAATTTTATGAATGAATTAATTTACTTATTGTTAGTTAACTTGAAATTGATAGTGTATTTAAGGAGGTATAATAAAATTGTATTTCTAATATTATATTTAATTTAGTAAATAAAAACTTTTAAAATCAAATTTCATCCTTTTGCAAAAAAAAAAAAAAAAAAAAAAACCCTTCCAAGTCGTCTTCTTCGTATCCTACTCCTCCATAACCAACCCACTGCCACCACCACCACTGCTGTCCCCCACCATTGCATCCTCCCCATCATCTACATCCTCTACCACCGGCTCCACAGAATTCTCATTCCCTTTCCACACCCAAGCGCCCCCACCATACCCGCCGACAGTGTCGTCGCCAGATAAAACAAATCTCCGTGCGATTTTCTTATTTTCTTATCTTCAACAACTCCAAATCAGAAATCGGTGTAAAGAAACTTAATGGTGGGAATAGGGCAGTCGTTGTCGTCGAAATTGACCGGAATCCCCAATTTAACTTCTCCGTCACCACGATCTTCTTTTCGTTGTTTTGTCTCTTCCATTAAAATGGTTGTCTCCGTCGACGAGAATGGTGTTGGTAATCAGTGGCGAGGCTAGGGCAAAGGGAAGGGGGTCATTTGACTCCCTTGAATTTTGAAATGTGTCAATTTTAGTACCTTCAAAATTTTAGAAAATGACATTTACTACAAAAAATGATGAATTTATTCATTTTGACCCCCTTAAATTTGAGAAAAAATTGCACTATTCGACCCCCTTGTATACTAAATTTGTAAACCTCAACAATAATACTTATCCCCAAGCAACCTTGACCCCCTTTTCAGAAAATCTTGCCTTCGCCACTGTTGGTAATGATGATGTATCGCCTTCTTCTTCGCGATGAGAAGATGATCCTAACATAGCAAATCTGTATAGCAAAAAGTGTGCTTTGGCGGAACCCTAGATCAAAGAGAGGGAAAGATTTATGGGTATTGTATGTTGAAGACTTGAAGGGTGAAGAAAAATGGGGTTTTCTTCAAAGAGCGGATCAATTGGGGCCTCGTCATTTAAAGGGGAAGAAGGGAGTTGTTTTTATTTCTACCCCCTCATTTTCAAAATCTTACATATAACCCCTTAAAAGAAATATCAACTTCGAAAACCCAATTATGTTATGTGCGAAGCACATGCTTTTTAACTGAGTTTTTAACAAATTCCATAAAAAAGGTCTTGATTGGCGACTATTTTTCACACCAATGTCTGATCTGGCGAAAAAAAAACATTCGTGTTCGTTTGGAAGGGTGGTATATCACTTTAGAGTCCAAATTGTCACTAACCCATGTGAGTATGATAAGTAGGTCCCACTAATTAAAAATTATTTAAAATTTTATATTTTTAAATTTTTGTAATTTCTAATGGGACACCTGAAATCAATTTCAACTCGTGTGCTACTATTCACACCTGCAAAATTGTTGAATGTACCGCAATACCAATTCTTACAAAAATATTATCAAGCAAAATGTCCTTGCTAACCTTCCTATATCATACACCCGTGATTGGTTTTCCTCTTCATTTTACTTACATATTCACTAAATACACCCGTACAATGAACTCTCTCATCTATCTACCCGTTAAATTTTCACCTTCCAAATTTTGTTACCCCAATTTTGTTACCTTAATTTCTTTACTTTTAGTAAAAAAAAAAGTGAAAATATCTCCATCTCTACCATCTCTTGAAAAAATACTTGCGAAATTCAATCATAATACATTGTGTGTAAAGATTAAAAATCATGGAAATGGCACTCCATTTATGACCAGAAGTAACTTTTTTTCACCTAATTTCTTTTACTTTTATTATTTTTTTTAATCGAAGTAAAAATACCTCTTCTTTACTATTCGGTTGGTACCTGCCGAACAAATTGAACATGTTCAAGAACTGTCGACCGAACATTAGGAACATGTTCGGTCAAAGGTTACCGAACATTTGGATAAAGTTTGACCGACATCGACCGAACATTAATGTTTTGCTCCAACGATGGTGGCCGAACGTGTAGCGATTGTGGCCGAACGTGTCTCCATTATTCTCTTACCTCTGGCCGAACAACACTAATATGTTCAGCCGACCAAGCCGAACAACACAATCAAGAATTTAAGATTTTCTTACAAAAAGTTGAAATATAGCGTAACGAAAAAACCATTTTGATGCATAATAATGTTAAAGTATATTAAGAAACATACATAACTATATTACTGGGAGAAATTGAAGAGGAACGAGAGTCCTAGGTTGAAATGGGTTTGGTGGGTTTTAGAGGAACACTGTGTGGTTTGTTTATAAGGGATTTGAGTATGAGTAGTGTGGTGTGGCCGTGTGGGTGTGTGGGTGTATTTTGTTAATTTAAATATGTGTATATTAAGGGTTCTAAAAGGGTAAAGTATGAAAAGAGGTGGTGTATCTAGTGTTGAGTGGATAATTATTTAGGGTAACTTAGTATTGTGGGTACATTCAACAATTTTGCGGGTATGAATAGTAGCACTATTTCTAATGAAATGAATTACTCTTTCTACCCTAAAATGAATGTCCGAATTACTAGAGAACAAGAGCAAAAATTTAGTTCGTATTTGGAGATGGAGGGAGGTAGTACTTGTGTAAAAGAAATCTTCCTATAATTTTATTTATTTTAAATAAAATATGGTAATAACAGATAAATAAATACACTACCACCTTTCATTTTTAGTCTGTCCCATCGTATATGTTCACTTATTAAAATGACATTTTTTTTATTATTCCTCTCTTTTATTTATTTTTCTCATACTTTACTTTTATACTCACGACACCAATCAACTTACTATTTCCTACCACACCTTCTCTCTCTTACCTCACTTTTTGTACTCACAACACTTACATCACTTCCACCATTTTTTAATCTGAGTGCAAATGGAAGGGTACAAATTTACTCTGAGATGTGGGGAGTAATTATTATGAAACAAAATGGCAAAATATGTTTTTTCAAAAAAAAAAAAAAAAAAAAACGAAAAAGGATAACTATTATACTCCCTCCGTACTATTTATATTGGTCATATTTGATTTTTTTGGTCAACGCAAGTGAACTTTGCCTAAACATTAAAATCAATCTAAGAATCCTAGTGATTTTTTAGAAAATGTTAATGATAACTCACTAAATGATTTATCAATAATAATTTATAGAATTTCAATAAGATGATTTGATTGAGTTTAATAATTTGTCAAAGTTTACTCGACCAAAAAAGTTAAACGTCGGACGGAGTATATAAAAAAAAAGAGCAATGCTAGAGGCACAAAACAAAGTCACAAAATCATGCTCACACAATGAGGTGGCGATATTTTATTGGTTGTAGTTTGTTGACCATAATTCATGAACTCAGTTACCGGGAAGGAGGGGGACACTGGGCGAGATCTAGTGGACCCGCCACACTCTAATTAAAAACACCAATAAAAGACAAAGACTTGCATGCGGATTGCCATACCCGTCTCATTCATGAGACGGGTCGGTTTTTGACCCCCCACCCGACCCACTGAACCGGCTCCAGGGGTCGACCCTGGCACGTGGCAACCTCTCATAGGCAAAAAAAAAAAAAAAAAAATTGTTTTTTTTTTTTTTTTTGGCTTTTTTCGGTTTGTCAAAAGTAATAGTTACTATAACTTAATGTAATGACTGTATTCATATAAAGTAACAGTTTATATACATAAAAGTAATACATATATACAGAAAAGTAACAGTGTTTTTTTCTATGTTTTCTTCGTTTGCCAAAAGTAATACTTATTACAACTAAAATGTAACGAACGTGTTACTTATATGTAATAATGTTTATACATAATTGTAACACATATGTATAGAAAAAAGTAATAATTCAACCATTTACATTTTTAGAGCTAAAAACACTTGATTAGTGTTACATGTAAAAGTATTACATTATCTATAGAAATATGTTATAATTTCTTTTATTAAAGTGTTACATTTACTTGTACAAACAATTACATTCATTTATGAGTTGTTACTTTTCAAATGTTACTTTCTTTCAAAAAATTAAATCAAAATACACAATATTTTACATTTTTTCAAAAGCATTATTACATTTCAGTATAAATGATAATTACACTTAGATATTGTTTGGGTTACATGTAATTATAGTTAGTATTACATTTGAAAAAATGGGTAAAACTTGCTTTTGTTGTTGTAAAACAGGTTTTACGTTTACTTATGAACAATGTTACTTTATATGTATACAGTCATTACATTAAGTTATGGTAACTATTACTTTTGGTGAACGGCTGAAAAGGCGAAAAAATAATATAAAAACTCAAAAAAAACCAAAAAAAAAATTAAAAAATGGACCTCTGGGAGACTGCCACGTGGCAGGTCATGCCCCTATGGGTCATGGGTCGACCCGTCTCATGCATGAGACGGATACCCTTGTTCTCATGGGAGACCACCTCCCAATAAAATCACTATGCCTAGGATTTTGTGTGTGAGATTTTGTGACTTTTTTTGTGCCCCTATTATTATTAAAAAAAAAAAAAAAAGAACAACAACCAACTGGGTATACATATTTACAAGGCACACTATTTACAAGGCATGAGTAAATGACTAATATGCCCTCATATATATACTCAAAAATACCCCATTTCCTTCAGTTTGAAAAAACAAAACCCGTCCCTCCATCTCTCTCGCACACGAGCACACGAAGACGATGCCAACACCTCCTCTGCCACTTCGACGACGACCGCAAACAATGAAGAAGTTACCCACCGTCGGCGGAAAGTCTGGCGCCGGCGCCGCCTCCTCTACCGCCGGTACACATGTAATTCCTAATCCTATAACCCTAACTTTCAATTTAAAATCCTAACTAGACTTTTATGCCTAAATTCGATCCTAATAATGCGTAATTGTTGTTTAAATTTGATCCTACATTGTTGTAATTGTGTTTTATTGCTTTATTTGGAGTTTATTTTTCGAATTGTGTACGAATTCGTGGTTTCCAAAAATCTGGACATGGTTGGTTGGTTTCGTGTGGTATTACACGAGGTGTATTTATGTGTTTCGTATGAACACACACGAGTTGGTTCTCACCATTACGTCTGAAATCACATGAAATGATTCTTTACGAAATGTTGAGAACCATTTCGTGTGATTTCACATGAAACACACAATAACAATGCGTGTAAAACAACACGAAATGAACTCTAAACCATTTTGTGTATTTCATATAGAGTTACACGAAATGTTGACTACCATTTAGTGTGTTTTTACACGAGATTGTTCTCAATATTTCGTGTATATCAACACGAAATGTAATCTGTAACTGAAAAAAAAATTGTAGATTGATGATTTATTGTTGTAGATTGTTTGTATCACAGTTTATTTGTGGAATTGTTGCTTATTTATTGTCTCTTATTTAAATTTTTTGTAGGGACGTGAACGTTCGAATCCGTCCAATAGAAAGAGGAAGGCCGAGCAGGCAGATTTGCGCACCAAAAAGAAGCATGACAAGAATGTCTTGCTTGATGAGACTGAGGATGTACAGATTGAGGATGTACGACAGGAGGAGCATACAGGTGATGCCCCTTATGTTCCCGAGGGAGACGCGGAGTCTTCATCTTCTGATTCTGATGAGACGGCATCAGACGCACCCGAGGGAGATGCGGAGGCACGAGCATCTGATGATGGTGATGATGAGGAGGAGGAGGAGGATGCAGCTTTGAGGCCTTGCAGGAGGCAGGGTCGGCAGGTGGGTAGAGGGGGGGCACGGGCCGCAGGGGGAGGAGGCGTGTTTTACCATGGGAGATTGAGAGCGACCCGGGTGGTGGCCCAGAGGTTTGTGAGCTGTTGTACGGGTTCGGTCACCACCGAGCCCGAGAGTTTTGGGGCGAACCCACTTGTCAGTCATTGGTGAAGTTCCATACCAGACATCAGCATCTGGATAGGTAAGCTATTTGTTTATACATAGTTTTTTTTAATTTGTTTATAAATAGTTTTATTATTTGTTTTTATTGTGTTATTTATAATGTTTTTGTTTGGAATAATCAGGTTCTCGCATGTTAGTCTGGCGGAGGATGATAGAGCTTGGTTGACTGCAGTTGATGCATCGGGTATCCAGCACCTGCATGATACCACCATTCGCCGGACTAGCTCGGCTCTGTTGACGGCATTTATGGAACGGTGGTCTCCTAAGACTAACACGTTCCACATGCCGTGGGGGGAGATGACGATCACGATGCATGACGTCAATCATATTCTAGGTATATTATTGTTATTTACTTTTATCAATTTCATAAATTTTATCAAATTTATTATTTTTTTAATTTTCAATTTATAGGTATCAGCTGTATAGGTTTTCCGGTTAGGATAGAGGATCCAGAGCCTGACCTGAGCGAGATCCAGAGACACCTCATCGGCTGTCTGAGGGGCACGGCCTACACATTACATGACCTCCGGCTATCCTTTCAGACCCGTTCAGCCATGACTGATGACCAGCGGGCTTCTACTTATATCCTGTTCCTCTTGGGTGCACGTTGTTCGTGGACAAGAGTCAGGATAAGATGCCTGCAGCCTATCTTTCCTTGTGCATGGATCTGCCGAGAGTGGGGCGTCTCTCCTGGGGATCAGCTGCTTTGGCCTACTTGTACCGCGAGTTGGGGAAGGCATCCAGATCCGGATGCGCTCAGATGGGTGGTTGTTCGACTCTGCTGGAGGTAATATTTAATATTTCTTTAATACTCCATGATGTCACTCATATTCTAGGTATATTGTTGTAACATTATTCACTAATTTATTTACATACATTTTAGGGCTGGATATACGAGTACTTCCCTGACTTCCGGCGACTTTTGAACCCGCGATGGCAAGAGAGGCAGCCGAGAGCCCTTAGATGGGCACGTAGTGATAGAGCTGGGAGGGAGATGGATCATCTGCTGATGTATCGATGCACCCTAGACACGATGCCTGTTGAGAGGGTGAGTTATTTGTATTTAAATTGCTATAAATTGTTATACTCCCTCCGTCCCAGTGAAAGTGGCACTAGTGCCACTTTCACTAGGACGGAGGGAGTATTCTGTTGACGTTGCCTAACAAAGTGAGTTATATAGGTTTGTTGGACTCCTTATGGTACCGGAGTGGACGCGCTTCTGCCGGTATCCTACTTCAGAGGGATTATACGCTTCTTAGACATCACTGAGGCGTATATGCCTGACCGGGTTACTAGGCAGTTCGCGATCCAGCAGAGGATCCCCAGACATCAGCCCCTGCCTTACGTGACGTGCATTTTGATGGCTGGTCATAAGGGTTACAAGAAGGCATATGGTGACCGGGATGATATTTGGACAGAGTGGATTGAGCTTGACATGGATGCTTACGATCCACATAGTCGTCTGGGGCCATTAGTGATTGCATCTTCTCCTGTGACTCTAGACTATATGGAATGGTTTCGGATGAGGAGTCATGTTCGGATTAGTAATCCGATACATGAGCCCACATTTGACATTCCACCTCAGCCTGGGCTTGCAGCGGCGCTACCCGGCATCAGAGATATGCTACTTCCCTTGCTGACGGATGACAGGATACCTGAGGATGCCAGAGCTACTATCACACGGGTCCACGAGATGTTAGGAGATCACATTTAGATGATGAGTCATGTTTGGATCTTTATTATGTATATTGGAACAGTGATATCTTGTTTATGGTTTATGATATCTTGTTTATGGTTTGGTGATGTGCTGGATCTTTATTATGTATATATCTTTATTATGTATATTATCTGTTCTTTCAAATGTGATGCGAGTTTTTTCATTCTCTTCATCCGTCTCTAAAGTATATTATGCTCAGTTTACTTGTCTGGAGTTCTGACTGTATGACGTACGAGTATATGACCCCTGATATCGTGTGTAACGGGGAGATGTTATTAAAAACAAGAAATTTGATTATAAATAAATGTGATAGGTTATATGATATTGTATGATGGTTCATTCATATATGTAATCATGTTTGTACGTCCAACTTAGTATAACATGTTTAATTACCTCCATGACGTCACTCATAATCTAAATGTACAATATATTGCTCAAAATAACACCACAATTCAATAATTTAACATAGGATATGCGTATCATTAACATCGTGTGGCAAATCATCGAAGAGCACCTTGAAACCAATATCTCGTATGCAAATACACAACAGATATGAAATATTTCGTTTGATAATACACGTTTTTAAGCACACCATCTCGTGTACGAAACCAATTAAACAAAACACAGACTATTTCGTGTACACATACACGAGGAGGAGCACACCATGTCATATGATTTTGTGTGAAAACCATTTAAAAAATAAAAGATTATTTCGTGTACCTATACGAGAAATGTATTACGTATCTCGTGTATATATACACGAGATACGTAAAACCCAGAACCCTTAAACCCTGAATTCTATATATTAAATCCTACTGCATAACACCCATTCTTAACATCCCCATTCATCATTCATTATTAACCACGAATTCAAGTCTCTAAGTTCATATTATGGATTCCTCGCACAATTCTCCACAACGTTCTCCACAACATTCTCCACAACATTCTCCAAGTTCTTATGATCATATTTGTAATAACCGGCCTTGGGCCAATTAATTATTTTATTTTATGAACTCTTTTATTATGTTGGGCTTAAATAATTAAGAGTAAGAGTTGAATTAAAATGTAGGGCCCAAGTTAGTCAAAACCCAATTAAGAATAGGTGTCCTTTTTATTTTAGGAGTGGAGGATCTTAGTATATATATACATAAACCCTTTTTCCCCTAACCCTATTATTACTTACTGCAAAGATGAAAAGAAAAGAACGGGAATTAATAGAGAGGGAGGCGGCGGCAGAGAACCAGCAAAGGAAGAGAGAGGGGCCGGAGAAGAGAAGAAGAAGAAGAAGAAGAAGAAGAAGAAGAAGAAGAAGAAGATGATGAAGAAAAAAAAGGGGAAGAAAGCGATCTAAGGTAATGAACCCTAACTCTAAGCTTCGACCTCCGTTTAATTACCTAGATAGTATTGAATTCGGATTGGAAGCCCTAACCACTATGATGAACTAGGGTTATATTAAGATTTAAGGGGAGAGTTGATAATCATGGTGTGTGTGTATATTATGTGCATTTGTGTGTGTGTCATGTGTGTGATAGTGTGTGCGGCAGTGTGTGTATGATGTGCATGTTGTGAGTGTGTGTGTGTCATGCGTGTGTGTGTGTGTATCCTGCATGCTGTGTGAGTGTGTGTGTGTGTGTGTGTAAAGGTAAACAGTGTGTGTGTGTGTGTGTTTATTCGATGTGAATAGTAATCTGCGATGAATAGTAATCTGCGATGAATTAGTAATCTGCGGTAAATAGTAATTTACGCTGTGAATAGTGAACTAAGCTGGGAATAGTGTTTTCATGTGATTAATGAAATCCTAAAACATAATAATTGAGATTGGAGACATTGAAACCCTAGGGGTATTTTAGCAAATCAAAGAGGGTATTTTGGGAATGCAATTAATGGGTAGAACAAACCCTAGATTGACTATCAACCTTAATAAGGGGTTTAAGAACATAAACTCATAAGGTTAAGGAAGTAAAGTAAAGTATTGTGGGGACGGAGTAAAATAGTATTACTTGTCCTAAAAAATATTTTGTGCATGATGGTAGATTCTTGCGCAAGGTTTGCTAAGAGGAATAACGCAAAGCCAAGGTAAGGGATTACGTTCCTTAAGTACTTTGATGATTCATCCTTTTATGTAGGATCTTCCTTACTTCTTTCAAGTGTAGCTACCAATGGTCCGTAGCATTTGAACTCTGATGTTGTTGAACGTCTTTTGATTATCTTACCCTTGATGTATTTTGTTCCATGGTGTTGGTCCGAAAGACACAACAAGGGTATGAAAAGAGGCTAGAGGGGGGGTGAATAGCCTATTAAAATTTCAACCCTTTTTCAAATTCAACCAAGTGCTTACTCTTGAATATGCGGTCAAGTAAAAACCACACGGTCAAGGGGTAATATTCACAGCGGAAGTTTTCGTTAGAAATGGGAAAGGTTGGTTTTGACTAAAATCTCTAAGTAGGAATACCAGCACTCACGGTCAACCAGGTTGCGGTCGAGTGAGTCCGGTCGAGGGTGAAGTGCGGTCAAGAGATTGCGGTCAAGAGGTTGAGATTGAAAGTTGTTGTCTTAGAAGTTTTGGCAAAAGATAAGTTAGTCAGATTTTAACTTAGGCAATGAGGAGAACAAAACAAACACAATTCACAGCAAGTTCTTAAATCTGAAAGATCAAAACACTAAACGACAAAGAAGGTTAATATGAACAATAAAGAACAAGATGAACAATACTTGAAAGTAAATTTGCAGAAAGTAAAATGACAAGTATTTGGAAAGGTTCGATCTGTTAAAAGATCTACGTCCTTTACCAAGATGGTCAGTCTTGGATTTTGAATGGAGGTATATATTGATTCTTGAGTGTACAGATTACAGAGATGAAGTATTGAATCAACACCTATTTTCTATGAAGTTCAAATCCTAGACTTAGACCAGTGTATCCCTTTTGATTCAATCTATATGATTGATCAATTGGGGTGAGTGTGTGTGTAAGAATCAGAAGCTCTTTGAAATCTAAGTGATTGTAGAGCCTAAAGAATCTTGTGTGTTACAAGGCTTGAGATGACTTGAATGTTGCTGGAGATCTTTGAAGGTTTGAAGGTGAGTTCTTTGAAGATTCAAAGGATTCTGGAAATCTTGAGTATGATCTTCAATCACCAAGTATTTCAACAACAATTTCTCTCTTAGAATCTCAGCTTAGTTCAATGAAGAACTTAAGGGCTATTTATAGCCTTGAATGAGAAAATAGCTGTTGGATTTACTTGGGCTCCAAGTTGAAGGACAATGAGCTGTTGAATTCTGATTGGAGCTCAATCTGAGTTTGTCCTTTTTGCAGATAAGAGGTGGTCCCACTTAGATTCAAATTTGAATTACTTGGGATCCAAGTTCTGCAACGTTCTAAACTAACCATAGTTTGACCATGGTTAAGTTTGAACAAACTTGGGTACTTGGACAACTTCATCATTTGTGGTCAAGGCCTCACGGTCGAGTGGATTGCGGTCGAGGGGTCAAATGTGACCTGTCAAGATATGCCACAAAGCTTCACGGTCACTGACTTCCGGTTAAGTGATTCACGATCAAGTGGTCTTCCACGGTCAGGTGGTCTACCACGGTCAAGTGAATTCACGGTCAAGGTCTTGACCACTAGTATTCCAGACTTAGAAAATTTTCAGTCTATCAATCTAAAGCCTATACTATCAAAGTGGACTATACTAAAAATGAAGTTTAATCACTTCTTACAGTATATCCTAAAGTCCATAAAAGATAAAATTGGGTTATGGGATCAATCAAATCTAGGTAATAGGAGTGGTTTATAATAAGCATACCCAACAATCTCCCCCTATTTGATTGAGACCATTACCTACTATAACAAAGGCTAATTCATTGTACTTGGTAATAACATGTTTTCAAGAAAATAATATTTTATTAATTTCATGCCCCAAGTCAATGCACACTCTAAGCCAGTGTCATAGATTTCTATCAGCCTAAAAAGAGAAAAAAATACTAATCCTAGCAAGATAGACATATAAGGTTTGAATGCATTTTTAGAGAAAATAACAATAAGTATGCAAATGCATCAAACAAACATTCAAAAGGCACTCATAAATATCCATTCACGTATAGGGAGTGCAGAACCAAAAGAGGGATTAAGTTTTTACAGATCCAAACAAAAACAGAAAAGTAAATTGTTTTGGGACATCACAAATCAATAACAAAGTTTCACATGACCACACACGGTCATATTCAAATGATGCAGTCAACCAAAGTACGGATCTCCTTCAAAGTAACCAAATTTCTTTGAGAGGCCAACTCCAGGAATGATGATGGGGTCCTTGAGATCATTGATTTCGAGGAAGTCCATGTTCACGGTCGGAAATTCAAAGCTGTCTTCACCTTCATCTTCATCAGCAGCAAGTCTGTTCCCATGTCCGGTCGCTTGATTTTGAGATGAGGAGCCTTGAGATCCAGCAATGCTATCCACGGTCAATTGAAGAGTTGAAATTTTGTTAATGACTTCCTGCATATTTGAGTTAGCAATTTCATAAACCCTATTAATCTTGGAAGTTTGACCTTCAAGCCGTTGGGTGTGGACCTGCATAGCTTGCCTCATAGCTTCTATCTTGGGCGAGAACTTTTCTGCGACCGATAACAAACCAACAGAAACGCTTGCGTTGATTTCCGCTTTGAGAGAGGTCTTGACCTTATCCATCTTTTCAAAGAGAAAATTTTTGTTGCCTGTCATCACCTTTGACATTTCTTTGCCAGCTTCATCAATTGTTTTGACCAGTGAACGGTCAATGGAATTGGATTGTGCCTTGAGTTCCTCTTTAAGATCAGCACGGGTGAGAGGAGCGGTAGAAGTGGATGCGGTCAAGGCAATGTTGGGATTCACGGTAGCTAGACTTTCAAGAATAGCCTTTGTTATGTTTTGACTCTCCCCCTTAATGGTCTCAACAACAGAAGTCTTGAGCTGATCAACCTCATTCTGCAGCTTAACTTGGTTTGCAGTAAGCTTTGCAACCTCACCTTGAGTATCAAGGTTGATCTGAGTCAAGAACTCTATAGCAGTTAAAATGTGAGCCATTTGATCGACTGTACCAGAAGCGGTCGGAGGAGCTTGAGTAGTCTGAGGGGGCGAAGGAGCAGGAGACTTGGTTAATACATCATTATGGTCACTGGGTACACGGTCGCCATCTTGACCGTGACCCTGAAGTTCAACATCAGTGGACTTGTCTTGTTCAGCGGTCGCCTCAACAGGATGCACTTGATCATTATCACTAAAATCAGGACTGTCTATATTCACAATTTTCTCAACATGTTCAACATCACCACTTTCAATATCTTGATTACCAGATTCACCACTTGATTCTACCAACTCCACATCATCTGGTTCATCAACTAAGTTAAGAGTATGCTTTGCTCTTTGTCGTTGCGGTTGAGTAGGAGGAACATCAATATCCTCATCACGGTCGCCTTGCATAGGTGAACCGGATGGAGTGAAGACAGGAGATGCGGTCGACGGAGGCGGTTGAGATACCTTGGTTTTCTTTGAGGTTTGGATGGGACTTAGAGAGAGATCCCTTTTCTTGGATTTCTCCCCCTGAGATGGAATGGGGAGTGCAGAAGACTTTGTTTTGAAGGATTTGGATGATGCGGTCGGAAAGGGCACGGTAGGCTTGGAGACGGTTGATTTGGAGGGAGGTACGGTTGACTTTACTTTGAGAGGAACGGTAGATGGAATACTGGAAGGGGGCTTGACTGTTGAAGGTTCTTTAATAATCACTCTGGTCAGCGGTCTGGGTTTGGAAGGAGCGGTCGAGGCACTAGCAATTCCTTTGCCTTTGACCCTTCTAGACACTTGTTCCTCAGCTTCTTCATCATCCTCTTCATCATCATGAACAGATGAGGACTTTCCAGGAGCATCAAGTCCTAATGCTAATCTAGCAGCCTTGGTGAAGTTAGGAGGGATGTATTTTTCTTTTTATGCTCAGGTTCACGGTTTCTGTACTCTTGATACTGAACATCAACAAACCTGTTGCGGTAGGTGGATCTCATAGTCTTGATGTCAAAGACCTTAGATAATGAGATAGTCACACTAGCATCTTTGTCCCTGTTGATTTCCCTTCGAACTTCAGGGATGAATTTGAATAGGAGGGAAAGGAACCTGGTGTTTTTCTTGTACTTGGTGATGGCCTGATCAGATAGTTGCTTCTTGTAATCATAAATGTGGTCCAACAATAGTCCATATAAGATCTTGGGCCAGTTCAATGTTCGACCGAGATAGATTGCGGTTGATAGCTTCCATTGGGTAGAGTTGAAGTTTCCATGATTGCCACTTTTGCAAAGAAGACCATGGCCAACCAGATGACCAATACAGTACATCACTTCAGGAAATGTCTTGCGGTAGGGCTTGCAGACATCAGTGGATCCAATCAATCTCATTGCTAGACCATCATACTCCTCATCAGTTAGGGAGATAGGGGCCTCAGTGTCGATGTCAAGGCCAAGTGTGGCAGCAATGTCGGTGTAATCAACCTCAACTTTGTGACCGTAAACTTCAGCTTCAATCCAATTGAGCGGTCTGTTTTGATCATCTCTCCCTTTGATTTCTTTTGCTGTGGAGTAGAATTCCCCGACTGCGGCAAGGTAGTGATCAGGTTGATTCATGGTGAAGTAGTGAAGTATGCCAGATTTCTTCATCCTTTTGATCAAATGCCTCCCAATGGCATCCTTTTGGAGGTCTTCATAGTCAATAACGCACCCAGGAATGAATGATTGTTCTTCCTACAAAATTGAGAAAGTTAGCAACACTGATGCGGTCGACCAATGTGCGGTCGAAGGATTAATGATGATGCGGTCGACAGGCACACGGTAGACAGAGAGAACGGTCGACAAAAACACTTGGAAATATTTTAAAAGAAGTTTCCAAAAATACGCACAAACACCATATCACTATGTGTAGCCAAGAATGAGAATCAAAAAGTGACTATATCAAGAACATGAGGAACATCATAAGAACACCAAGAACACTTATTCATAGCGAAAACCCAGAAAACGATTCAGAGCATGAAAATCCATAAAAATTACATACACATGAGCATAGAAACCGATTAAGCAACATTATAGCATCAATTTCACTGTTAGGAACATATCAATCTCAGAATTTGAAAGGGCAAAGAAAATCAAAAATATGAACTAAAAGCTTTGAAAAAATTCATGGTATAGAGAGATTTAACAACTAGAATATGAATCTAAACATTATGTTGAGCTCGAAATCTCGAAAATAACAAGAATAACTAGTAAAACAATGAGAATTTAACCCAGAAACAGAGAGAATCGAACATGAATACCAAGGGTTTTAAATCCGCCAAAACTGAGAAACGAAAAATGATGAGTTTTGGGTCAAGAAATCATACCATTGTGTCTTCAGAGGGTAGTTCTTGTGATTTCTTGGATGATTTTGTTGGTTGTGTTGATTTTGGTGCCATTTAGAGAAGAAAATAGTAAGAAACGAGAGAGAGAGGAACTGGGTTTTGTAGAGAGAAGTAGAGAGAGACAGAGTATAGAGAGAGAAAGTGGAGAGTGGAGAGGGGTTTCAGAAAAAGTTGTTGCAGAGAGGTGGAGTTGAAGGGAAGTGGAACGGTTTGTGTAAGAGAAGTGGGAGGTTAACTCTGCAAAACTTAGGGATTTGACCAGTAATGTCCTTTCACCATAAATGCATGGATAGTGACGGCGGACATAAATAAGGGAATAAAATTAATTGCAAATGATTTGAATTAAATGAAAACGAGGGAAAATAAGAAATTACAAAATTACCCCTTTGGATGACTAGGAGGATCCTAAAATTTGCTAAGTTAGAAATACTTACCTGGTCACCAAACTTTTGCGGTCAGGTGCTTGACCGTGAATATTTGCGGTCAAGAATGATACCTTGGCCTATGTATGCTTCTTTAAAGCAGTGAACGAATATCATCATTTTCCCATGCGGTCGGCTTCTTTAAAGCCTGAACAAATTGCATCTTTGTATGCGGTTAATGGGGCGGTTGGCATATGAGCGGTCGACATTTATGCGGTCAGCATTGATGAGGTCAGTAAGCTTTGATAGATTTTGATGCTTCGACCAGAATTACTTGACCGGTGAGATGGTAATCGACCGTTGAGACCTACTTGGTTTTGGACTTAGAGAAAACATAAGACATTAGCACAATCAAAGTATATGGACAAGTAATTAAAGTTCTAGCATACCCATCTCTCCTTTAAGATACCTAAATCTCTTGGAATCCAGAGCCTTGGTGAGAATATCTGCAATTTGATTGTCAGTACTCACATACTCTAGATGGATATTACCTTTTTCCACATGATCCTTGAGAAAGTGGTACTTGATATCAATGTGTTTGGTTTTTGAATGCATGACAGGGTTATTGGAGACAGCAATGGTAGATGTATTGTCACAAAAGATTGGACAATTTTCTTCGTTGATTCCGTAGTCAACCAATTGTTGCTTCATCCACAGCACTTGGCAGCAGCAGCTTCCAGCAGCTATATATTCAGCTTCTGTGGTAGATACTGAGACTGAGGCTTGTTTCTTGCTTGCCCATGAAACGAGTCGATTTCCAAGGAAATGACAAGTTCCACTTGTGCTTTTCCTGTCGATGGTACATGCTGCATAATCTGCATCTGAGTAACCTATAAGATCAAAATTTGAATCTTTGGAGTACCAAAGTCCAAGGTTAATAGTTCCAGATAGATATCGAATAATACGTTTAACAGCAATAAGATGTGCTTCTCTAGGATCAGCTTGATAACGAGCACAAACGCAAACACTAAACATGATATCTGGCCTACTAGCAGTTAAGTATAGGAGAGAGCCAATCATACCTCGATATAAGGTTTGATCAACCTTCTTACCTTTCAAGTCTTTATCCAGCTTGTTACCAGTAGCTATAGGAGTGTCGTATGCCTTTGCATTTTCAAGTCCAAATTTCTTGATAAGATCTCTTGTGTACTTTGCTTGGTTGAGGAAGATGCCTTCAGCACATTGTTTAATTTGAAGTCCAAGGAAGAATGTCAATTCTCCCATCATGCTCATCTCAAATTGCTTTTCATGAGTTTCTCAAAACGCTTACACAACAATTCATTAGTAGAACCAAAAATAATATCATCTACATATATTTGAACAAGTAAAGTATGATCATTATATTTAGCAATAAATAGAGTTGTGTCGATCTTACCACGCTTGAATCCTTTTTCAAGGAGAAATTTAGATAGAGTATCATACCATGCTCGTGGAGCTTGTTTGAGTCCATACAAGGCTTTACGGAGTTTGTAGACATGATTTGGAAATTTGGGATCTTCAAATCCGGGCGGTTGAGCAACAAAGACTGTTTCTTGAAGTTCACCGTTGAGGAATGAACTCTTCACATCCATTTGATATAGCTTGAATCTTTTGTAAGAGGCATAAGCTAAGAATATCCTTATAGCTTCGAGTCTTGCAACGGGGGCAAATGTTTCATCATAATCAATGCCTTCTTCTTGTCTATATCCTTGTGCAACCAACCTGGCTTTGTTCCTTGTGATGCTTCCATTCTCGTCCATCTTGTTTCGGAACACCCACTTTGTACCAATCACTCCTTGATCTTGTGGCCTTGGAACTAAGGTCCAAACTTTGCATCTTTCAAATTGGTTGAGCTCTTCTTGCATAGCAACAACCCAACTTGAGTCTTGGAGTGCTTCATCAACTTTCTTGGGTTCAACTTGAGATATGAATGCTGTAAGTGCATCGTAGTTTGATCTTCTTGTTCGAACACCAGAATGCAAGTCACCAATGATATTCTGAATTGGGTGATCTCTAACCTCACGAACTTCTTGAGGTATATCTGGTTGAGTTGATGGTGGTTGTAAGTCTTCTAGTGGTATATTATTTGTGCCATCCCAATCGTAAGTAATTTGAGGGATAGGTTCTTCCACATTGATGGGTGTTTCAACTTTAACTCCATTTGAGGTAGCAGCAGATGTGGTAGTTTCTGGTGCTTCATATGAGGTAGATGGAGGTGCAGTTGAGGTAGATGGGTTTCCTTGTGTTGATTGGTTTTGTGGTTGATTTGTACCTGTCTCATTAAGCTCAACAAAATCATCAGCAACATTTGGATCCATATGTGGCTCAAGGAGAGAATGTTCATCAAAAGTAATATGGACAGATTCAACTATCTTAAGAGTGGTTTTATTAAATACGCGAAAAGCTTTTGAGTGTTTAGCATACCCAATAAATATACCTTCATCGGCCTTAGGAGCAAATTTGCCTCGATGTTCTTTACCGTTGTAGAGTATGAAGCATTTGCATCCAAATATCTTGAAGTATGCTATGTTGGGGGTTCTTCCTCTCCAAAGTTCGTAAGGAGTTTTGTTGTAAGTCTTGTTGATGAGGGATCTATTTTGAGTGAAGCATGCTGTGTTGTCGGCTTCAGCCCAAAAGTATTGAGGTAGCTTTGCTTCAGCAATCATTGTCTTTCCAGCCTCTATCAATGTTCTGTTCTTCCTTTCCACAACACCATTTTGTTGTGGAACTCCAGCAGCAGAGAAGTTGTGGTCAATACCATGATCATCACAGTATTGAGAAACACCGTTGTTCTTGAATTCTGTACCGTTGTCAGATCGAACACTAACGATGTCATCTTCTTTTTGTGTTTGGAGCTGTCTAAAGAGTGCGGTCAAAATGTCATAACAATCATCTTTGGAGCTCATCATCTCGACCCACGTATATCTTGAGTAGTCATCTACCACAACTAAGGAATATCTATTTCCTCCAATACTTGCGTAGAAACAGGTCCAAATAGGTCCATATGTAGTAGTTGCAAACATCTAGAAGTTGAAGGTGTCGTCTTGCTGGAGAAAGACGCTTTTGGTTGTTTGCCTAGTTGACATGCTGTGCACTTCTCATCGTGGTGATCAGCTACTTTGGGTAGACCACGAACTAGATTTTCTCTACCAATCTTGGAGAGATACTTGAAGTTTAAGTGACTTAGTCTTTTATGCCACAGCCAACTATTCTCACTAACATTCTTTGCTACAAAACAGAGATTAGAAGAAATGCAAGATGAATTAAAATCAACAACATAAACATTTTTCTTACGAATCCCTTTGAGCAAAGTGACGCCGGATATGCCATCTTTGATGAGACAGAAATTTGAAGTGAAGTGGCATTGCAATCCTTTGTCGCAGAACTGAGATATTGAGAGTAGATTGTGTTGTAGTCCAATAACTAGAGAGACTTCTTGGATGGTGATTTTTCCTTTACGAATGACTCCATATCCTACAGTCTTTCCTTTGTTATTATCTCCGAAGGTTACTGATGGCCCTTTTTCTTCACGGACATCTTCCAATAAATTGATATCTCCGGTCATGTGCCTTGAGCAGCCACTATCGAGATACCATAAACTTGATTTATCCTTGAAGTGTCCAGCCATTAAGCAGAGGACCTATAAAATAACATTTAAGAACAAGGTCCCTTTTTATTCTTTTGGGTCCAAAGGGTTAGCAACTTTTGACAACCCACACTTGCCTCACAGAAGGAGGGTTACTCTTTCTGGGATTGGTGTGAATCTCAAAAGACATTCAGCAGCCTTGTGACCATAACCATCACACACAGAACAATGGTGGAAGCCACCCAACTGAGGGTTAACAAACTTCGTTGAAGTCTTGAGCACAACATTGTTTACTGGTATGGATGAGGTCTCCTTAACAAAGTTCATCCTCTTGAACTTTGCTGCCTTGCCGCCACTTGCGGTCGCTGGCTTCCAGGATGCGGTCGCCAGCTTCCTAGGTGCGTCGACTGACCTTGCGGTAAGTACATGCGGTAGGGAGCACCATCTACCTTGCTAGAGGAAGCCTCTGCGGTAGGTTCATCCATGGCAATTCCTTTCAACTTTGCCTTTCCAGTTTGTTTCTTAGGGTACATAGTTAAACACTAGTTTCTTCTTTGGTTCTTGTCCTACACCTTTGAAACATGATGTTTAGCCTTCGACTCTTCCAAAGTTTGCTGGGTAAATTTCTCATCTCTTTCACAACAAGATGCACATTTAAAGTTGTCACTAGTTTGGAATCCCAGCCTTCCTTATCACCACTAGACTTTTGGGATTCTAAGATTTGTTCCATAGTGACACGAGAATTGGTCCACTCATTAGTGATCTTTTTCAAGTCATTTATCTCAGCGACCAATTCATCATTTTTAACTTTAAATATAGCATTTTATTCTTCTAAGAAACGGTTTCGATCAGTAAGAGGAGTCATGCTCTTGATCTGCTCCTTAAGGAGGGTGAGTTCAGATCTTAATAGAGATTTCTCCGTCTTAAGATGGGAAATTTCTTCAGTTGAAAGTGCTAAAGCTTCCTTCATGCCAGAGAATTTACTAATTACCTGTTCAGCTTTTGCAAACATCTTTTCTTGTTCATCGGGGGAAATGTCAAATTTGACTTGAGGTGTGTGGTAGACAGAACTTCCTTCACTTGGGGGTTTAGTAGAGCCTTCTTGCTGCACTCACATCACATCTTGAAAATAGAAGATCACCATTCTTTTGAACCGGAGTTAGGAATCTTTTTTCTGCAAGTCATCGGCCGTATAACTTATCCGTTTAGGTTTTGCATTTGGTGAGTGACGACTCTTATTATCATCCTCATCATCGGACTGAACGACCAAACAGATGT